>BMAW01090320.1:0-13219 GCA_019974015.1 Nephila pilipes | reverse complement strand
TATATATATATATATATATATAGATATGAAAGCTTAAGATAAGCTATATATATATATATATATATATATATTGTTCATACATACGAACTTGTAATCTATTTAACTACAAATTAGAAATCTTTTCTTATGTTCTCATGTTGTATGTGAACCTCTGATTCCATGGTAGCCTTGTGATAATGGTTTCGAACCCGCGGCCAGCATTGGTTTTATCGAGAAATGGGTTCCATCCCTACCACTAAAAAACCACCGTGTAGTGGGGCTGATGCATATTAAATGTGGTCGTGGCCCCAAATCCTTCAATTGGCGTAGTGTGGAAGTTTGAAGATGGAAGTGCCGGCCCAGGTGTTGTACTCGTCCCTTGACTGAAGTTCAAAATGACAAGATCCGTCAACAATAGCCCTCGTGTTGCTTCTCGGTATGATATTAGTAAATAATCACTTACCCTGAATATCCCTATACAAACAGAGTTTTCTCTTAATTTCTAAAACCATGTATTGTTCTATAACTTTGAATATTTATTTATATATATATTTATACATGTATATATATAAACATATACGCATATTTATATATATATATATAATATGTGTGTGTGGGTGTGGGTGGGTGTATATACATATATGAATATATATATATATGTGTGTGTGTGTGTGTGTGTGTATACATATATATATATATATGTGTATATATATACATATATGAATATGTATATATATATATATATACATATATGAATATGTATATAAACTGCTGTTTGTAGAAAATGCAACACCATGAAGGAATCATCAGAATCAAATGAAATTCGCAGCAAATGTCAATTATAGGATATTATGCAAATTAATAAAGTTTCAGAGCCATCGCGCGTGCGCGGCGCGCGCAGCGCCCTCTGAATTGATGCTGAAAGCGTATAAATAAAGTGCTGTAGCGGGACGTTGAAAAAAGTCTATGATTATTTGTTAGTGGCAAACGTTTAGTGAGACCTGAGTATGCCTCCACGACGGAAGAATAAGAAATTCAAGCAACTTACGGAGTTTGAACGAGGGAGGATAATCGGCCTTCGAGAAGGAGGATTTTCCTATCGCGCAATAGCAGCTCGTATGCAGCGGAACAGTTCCACAGTGATGCGAGTTTGGAAGCAGTGGACCGACGAGCACCGAACAACTCGAAAAACAGGCACTGGACGACAGAAGGTGACGTCAGAGCGCGATGATCGACACCTGCTCCGCATGGCGGTGAATGATCGCACAGCTTCCTCCAGGCAGCTGGCAGCACGTTGGTCTACTGCTACATGTGTACAATTGTCGGCTTCGTCAATTCGTCGTCGTCTGCTGCGCCGTGGATTGCGTGCAAGGGTGCCTTTATACAGGATTCCCCTCACGGCGAATCATCGACGGCTGCGTCGGCAGTGGGCTCTTGAGCACAGAGACAGGCGAGCTGATTGGCACCAAGTTGTCTTTTCAGATGAATCACGCTTCAATTTGTGGACCCATGATGGCCGTGTTCGTGTTAGACGTTATGCCGGTCAACGCTGCCTTCCTGAGTGTATTATTGAACGACATAGTGGTCGAACACCCGGAGTTATGGTCTGGGGTGCGATTTCGTATCATGGACGATCCAATTTGATACGAATTGAGGGTAATCTCAATAGCAACAGGTACGTCCGTGAAGTGCTACAGCCCGAAGTCGTTCCTTTCCTTCAAGGCATCCCTGGAGCTATCTTTCAGCAGGATAATGCACGCCCATATGTTGCGCGGACTGTTCGAGACTTCTGTTCTGCACAACGCATGCAACTTCTTCCTTGGCCTGCTTATTCACCGGATATGTCGCCTATTGAGCACGTGTGGGATATGGTTGGTCGGCGTCTCGCTCGTGATCCGCGTCCTGCAGTTTCCAAAGACGAACTTTGGTTGCGCATACAAGCGATATGGAATTCTCTTCCTCAAGCAGATATTCAACATCTGTTTGACTCCATGCCACGTCGTATAGCAGCACTTATTGCAGCGCATGGTGGCTGCACCAAATACTGATTTCGGACGCTTAATTTGTTTCTTTTGTTTTGAAAATTTCATCATTTATTTGTATCAGTACAAGTCGTTTCTGCATTAAATTTCATTTGATTCTGATGATTCTTTCATGGTGTTGCATTTTCTACAAACAGCAGTATATATATATATATATATATATGCGTGTGTGTGTGTTTATGTGCGTGCGTGTGTGTAGGAAGTATTGTCTTAGTGATTTGTATAATGTGATCATGGGTGAGTAGATACCTAGACGAATCTAAATTTCATGTTTAGCGGGCTTTTGATTGGAGGAGAGAGATGAGGCAAAAAGTTGTTGGAAATAGAAATAAGGGAAGTTGGTGGTAGGCGTGAGAAATTGGAGGAAGAGATCTTTGTAGATAGACTTATTCTTATTCTGATAAGAAGAAGCATTAGCTGATTCGGCGCTAATGTGGAAATATTCACATGTAAACAGAAACTTATTTAAAATTATGATAGCATCATAATTTTAAATATATAAGAGAGAGAGAGTTCCATAATAGAAGTTTGGTGCTGACTCTGATCCGATTAGGAACTATCAAATTTGTCATAATTAATCTTTAGTTAACTAATCAAATGAATTTCTGATAATTTTGTGTTTCTTTAGTTTTCAGTTTATTTAACTCGTTAATAAAATGACTCGTATGTGGTTATAAGCAGTTTATTTACAATTTTGACGTAATCGAAGTTATTTTTTTAAAAAAAAGAAATCTAAAAGAAATCTGCAGTACCGAGAAAAATAATTCTTTTATTCGAAAAAAAAAATCCCTTTTCATTCGGTACATACTCATATGAAAATGGATTTTGTTCAGAAAAAAATGTTATTCCCGTTTCTAAATTGAAGAAAATGTTTGCATTTGAAAGCATTTCTGTTAACCTAAGCTATTTTACAAAGCGCAGAGTTTTCGTATCGTCTCCGTTATGAAAGAAGGGAATTTTCAGAACGTATGTCAATACATTGTAAAGAAAGAAGGCTGGTTTTCAGCGTATGCTGGTATTCCAATAGCCTACCATTGTATCTAATGGCTGCAGATAAATATATCTATCCATATTTCAGTATTAGTATTCTGCTTGTGTGATCAATCAGTTTAGAAAGAAGTATATTTATTTATTATTTAATCAGTATTTATATCTACTTATTATTTACTTTTGAAAATTCAGTGGATAAGAGAAAGATTATATTATTATTTCGTTATACACACGCGCACTACTCATATGATGGGAAATGTTTGGCCATTAATTCTAGAATAATCCAGTTTAACAGTCTACAGCTTGTTACAACTTTACAACTTTATTATATTATTTTCCAATTTTCTATTTTTTCAAAAGACTTGGTTTTAAATTTTTTTTTCTCAATTTACGCATATTTTTGATGTTTCTCATTTTATAATATTATTTTCGATTACTTTGTAAACATATCTCCTTTTTTTGAATTTATAATTTTCCTTTTTGATTGAAATGGTTTATTTAATTTAAGATAAATTCTCTCTCTCTCTCTTTCTCTCTCTCTCTTTCTCTCTCTCTCTCTCTCTCTCTCTCTCTCTGTATATATATATATATATATTATATATATACGGCACCTTTCTAAGTCATTTTGACTGCGGAGCTGTAGCAGAATTGAAGAAAAGGAGCCGACGATCTTTTCTCTACTCACTTAAGTTTTAAATTTGTAAATGTTAAGTTTGAGATAAATGAGTCGTTCTTTGCCTCTCAAAAAGGGCAAGAGTAAAATTACGAAAAAATTGTTTGCTTAAACGATTATGAAGAGATTTGCTCCTGTGCGATTGACAACAAATATATTATTATTATTAAGTGTTGTTCTATAAATTTGAGAATGAGTCTACGGTTGTAATGATTAGAGATGTTTCTGTTTACATTAAAATAAGTATTATTTATAAGCTCCAACATTTGAAGTTTATTTTACGTTTTCGGTGTGGCTAATTAATTTAATGGAACTAATTATTTTAATTTAATTAATGGCTAAAGGCTCTCGGAACGACTGAAAAGTTCATTCCCACACCTTCGAAAGGTAGGGAATTGAGGTTTTGTCACACACCTTCCCCATATATATATATATATATATTAAAACTGAAACTTAATTACTTAATTTAACTTAATTAATTAATTATTTTTTAACAGTTAATTTTTCTAGTGTTTTTTTATGTGAAATGTAACCTACACTTGTATTATTCCTTTGATTAAAACACTCGAATACTGTATACTAGGTATGTTTGTAATATAATGTGAGTTGCTCAAGGAAGGTTATTTATTTACCAATTATAGGAAATCTATTGTTTGTCTTAATGCATTCCCCATTGGCTCTCATATAACGATCCTTTCTTTTCTTCACTGGTCAAAAGTCTAAATCAATTTTTTTTTCTGATAACTCTCTTAATAACTGTGACTCATTTTTCTTGAGGGTATTGTGGTTTCGTGTACGTATTGTTAATCTTACGGAATTTCTTTTTTTGTTTTCATATCTTGACTATGTTTCAACTGTTTGAATGCAAAAAAATATACCAGAAAGAGAAAGAAAAATTTGCGGAATTACATTTTTACTCCGATTTTTTTTAAAAAAACGTTTTTAAGCCTATAATAGGATTCGTGTGTGGCCTTTCCTAGATTTAAAAATATTATAGAATATTTTCGAAAATTGGGGGGAAATGTAATTCTATAGAAACCTACATTACTTTTTGCTTTTTCGAATGTACCTTTGTACATTCAGCTAGATAAAATAGTCTAGATTGGAGAACAAAATTAGAAATTCCGTTGGATTAACCTTATATCTAAGAAATCGAAATGGCTGGAAAATGGGAGCCTTTTCAATTTCCATTTACTAAAAACTTGTTCATTTTGGCTCATCTTTTATTTTTTGTCAAAAAAAGAAAAAAGTCACATGGTGCTAAATCAAGAGAATATGGAAGATGTACAGGTGTTAAAATTCGTTTCTTATCCTAAGACTGCTTCAGGGAACGTGCAAAGAAGCATTGTCTTGATGTAGAATGAAACCACTTTGCTGGAGTCCTGGGCGTATTTTCTAACTATTTAATCAAATTTTCAATGAAGTGATGCTGGTTGCTAGAGAACACTCATGATGCTACGAGGTTAAGAGAATACATTTATTTATTCAGAGCCAAATAAAGAAATTCATATAGTAACATAAAAAAGATTAAATTTATCAAATAAAATACAATTTTAAATAAGAACCTTTCGACTCAGTTTGAGAAAGTGACTCAAACATTGGAAAAACAATTCCTTCAAGAAAACGCATTTATGTTTATACCATTTGCTTCATAACAAAGTTCTCACGCGTATTTCCCTTCAACTAACCTCTAGATGCATTCATATGACGTTATTTGATTCAAAAAACTCTTTATGTGTGAATCGTGACTTGTATAAATCTGATACATTGAAACGTTGTGAGTACAATTGATGAGATAGAATCAAAAAATTACGAAGAGTTTAATTTGAGAATTGAAAGAGAAAGAGATCAGAGGGATTGGAAGGTATGTTGGAGGATAGATGTGTGCTTACGCTGATAAGAGGAAAGGGTTCAATGATTCAATCAGAATGTAAAGTAATCACCTGCGAAAGAACGTGTAGCAGGATCATCTTATAAGTTTGCTACTGACTCTTAACCTGTTAGGAAGTGTCATATAAATAATAATTTACACTATTAAGTTCTAGGTTAGAACTCGTATAGGGACCTGTTCCTCATACATATAAAAACAGACATTGAATTAGGAATATTCGAATAATACCAGTTTGATTTCCCACATTGTCTGGCTGTTTGATTAGTAACTGAACTTTAGTAGCTAATGATGGCCTTATTAAATGAATGAATTGGAACCGAGGCATTGCATCGATATATTGTTTATTAAAGTCGCCCTAAAAAGAAACATGATGATTATTAGCGATGTACCTCCACATTTTGAGTCTCGGTTAAGCTACAAGGACGGCATTTAAGCTAGCACTCCCATCTACAAACATGAACGCCACGCCGATGGGGGAAATTGGATACTCGACAGCCCCTCGAACATGGTGAGTCATTACTAGCAACAAGACTCGACGGGAGCACGAGTCCTTGACTAAGACCACTCGGCTACTGAACCATAACCAGGGCGTAATAACTTAAGAATGGACAAGAATATAAAAAAAACCCAAAATGGTTGGATTATTGGATAGATACTTTTTAATGGGTTTTCTTTAACACACACTGTTCACAACTTTAAAAACTTTTTTCACACATTTTAAAGCGCTCACTTGAGCTGAAACCTTCTATACACGATTGTCTTGGATGATAATACGATAATTTAGTTGCCATTTATAAAATTTAATCGATTTAAACTAATATTTTGCAGAATTAAATTTCATGCCAAGTTTCTCGCCAAGTTGCCAAATGGTCACCAAATCCGTCGTATAATAATTTTTCGTTTGCTACATAATTTACATATTTTTTTTTTCAACATCGTTTTAAAATTCAGAATGAGAATTTTTACTTTCTTAATATTGTTTTTTTTTTCAAACTATTAAATATTATTATTCAAACATTTCTTTTTTCATTGAATAACTCTAGATAGAAAATTAGACGAGATTAATTTTGAATTCTTTATTCCCCAACTTTCTTTGTTTCCATTCCTCTTTTAATTCCTGGAATATGATTTTGCCTGCAGATAATTCATCAACATTGGGCTGATAGTAAAAATGTTGCTCACGTCGGTAGGTAAAAAAAAGCTAAATTGTCGAATTCCTTAAAAAAGCCCCCAGATAAATTACTTATTTATATTAAAAAAAAAAAAAAAAGAACTGAAAATCACACATATTTTTTACAATACTGAAGAAGAAGAAATTACAAAGATAAGGCTTTGCAAGAATAATTATTCTACATATTTCTTAAAATAAAACTCACAACGATTCCTATGGATTAAATAAAATATATGTTCAAAATTCAGAGTTTTGAAAATACCATTCAGGTTTGTTCACAAAACTTTATATTTTGTAGAATACAGAATCCAAAACATATTGATTTTTCTGCATCTAAATATGAAAACCATCTGCATAGATATCTGCAAGTTATTTGACATAGATATCGTAAAAGCTAGTAAAAATATTCTGGACTTTTGAAAAAAGAGCGAGAAGGAGCACTGACAAGAATATTTCGAAATTGAAATTGTTTGTCTTCCCCCCGTCCGTCTTTTTATACATTCATAACCTTAAGAAGTATTGCCGATGCAATTCTTTCATTTATTCTCTAAATTGAAATACATTCAATGTAAAAAAAAATATTGAAGAAATATCTTGAAAAATTTGAAAATTATGTAATGAAATTTTTCTAATAAATGAAATTTTTTTTCCCCCTCAAATGTTATTAAAACTTGAAATAGTAAAGGTCAGCTTAATATATTGTGCGAGAAACGCTTAAAAATTCTTATTCACACCTTATCAGTTACTCGCAAAATATGTGATATTTTTAATTTGATGTATAAAATTTAAATAATATATTCAGCTGAAAGCTCTTATTTAATGTAAAAAGGAACATTCTATAATAATATGTGATATGTCTTGTCAGCAACCCTTCAATCTCTGAAACTGAAAGTGAAGCAAAAAAGGGAGAAACGAGCTGGGCAACTAGAAAGTTGCTGCTAAGTTGGAACGCTGGTAGGTTGTCCAGGAGGGATACGAGTTTCTAATACTGAATCAATAAGCTATCTAAAAAGATATCTGATTGATTTGTTTTTATTAATGTGGCACTGGAAGCAACATGAGGGTAATTGGTGATGGATCTCATAATTTTGAACCTCGGTCAAGTGACGAAAACGACACCTAAACCTAGAGATTTCTGAGTAAATGATATTTAATTCTAGGCTATGATTAGAGATTTGTCATTATACATGATCTTTTAAAGAAATTTAGTTGTGGTTTGTTGTCAATAAATATAGATAAGACATCATGTCTGTAGATATACCTTTAGCCATGCGACTTAATGTGATTTATAATATTATGGATGTAATTTAATTTTGAATTTTTGAGTTAAATGTTGCAGATAATTGTTAAAATAGTTTATGAAAATTTTAAAAAATCAGATATGTTGATACGATTAAATCTAAAATTTTAAAAGAAATAAAGAATATTATTTGAAAAAGCATGAATTTGAAAAGTAAAATTCTTTAAAATAGTTTTTTTTTTTAATTTGACAAAAAATTTCTGTGCTAAAACAAAGGAGAGTACAAGAATAGAAATACTGCTTCATGAAAACTTTAAGAAATTATTATTACTCTTTATTTCGTTTTGTATTTTTAACTGTCTATTTACATTTTTGTACACCTTTTTTAGTTAATCTTTTCACATTCTTGAGATTTTGTTGCTTTTTGTATTTTTCAAAATTATTCCAAATGGTGATTCCTACTAAGCCTAATTTTCTTTTTCAGTTGCAACTGAAACATCTTATTTGTCATTGTCTTTTTTTTTTTTTTTTTGCTATTCAGTTCCACGTTAACAGTTGAATTTCTTTTTGCTATTTATTTTACCTACTGTAATATCACCAATTTATTATTATTTTTTTATTTTAGTTCATAATGAGGATTAAAACGGAGCTTAGACCCAAAATACGACACGATTTTAGATATCACCAAATTAGCGATTTTTTCAAGATAGCCATCTATATGTCAAGGAGTCTATTGTACCATTCTATGTTTAAGGAATTATCACTGATATTTATTTAAATGTAAGAAAAAATTCTTGAATTAATTACCAAACCGGTTTTCCTAAATATTAAAAAAAAAAAAATGAATATTCTTTTCTGTTGATATGTGTAACATATATTTGCTACAGTATTATTACTCATCCGAATATTTTATGCTTGGTATACCGTTTAAGTAATGATATTGTAGAGTTCTCACCCGTCTTTCCCTCCAACTAACTCTTAGCACTTTATTATGATGTAGTTTGAATTCTTAGTGAATGAAATGTGACTTATGCAAACTAGAATGGAATTACTGAAGTGCAATGAATAAATAGGAAGAGATACATTTATAAGCAACGGGGGATTAAATATTCTATGAACGGTGGTTGTGAAAGTGAACTGAATTTGTCAACCAATGC
This sequence comes from Nephila pilipes, assembly GCA_019974015.1. Classification (NCBI taxonomy): domain Eukaryota; kingdom Metazoa; phylum Arthropoda; class Arachnida; order Araneae; family Nephilidae; genus Nephila; species Nephila pilipes. The sequence continues at coordinate 4,076 of BMAW01090320.1, read as the reverse complement.
ACCAAAATAGTGCCTACGCTGAGTAAATAAACACAACACCAGATACAAGATAGTGAGGATCTACAAAGAGTGATTGAATCCAACCCTCATTTAAGGTTCTTCTAAGGACCTGCATTCGATTAATCCAAAACAGTTAAGTACCTAATTATAATAATATTAATCCTTAGATTCAGACGTAGGTAATTAAAGCCATAGGCATGATTATAAATATCTTGTATTTTGATTGTTTTGGGATCATAATAATCTCAAGCTGAGTTATTGTCTAGTTTAGATTCCTAGTGGCTCTTTAAATAATGATTAAGGATGGAAGGAAGCAACACGGAAGTATTATACCAATTTACTAATTAATTCAGGAATACCAAAAATAATCATATTTTCTAGCATTTTTCTTTTCCAACCAAATTTTTGCTTGATTAATTTTTATATGCTATATAGATTTTAATTTTCATATTTTTCGACATTGATGACTGTTTCTGTTTGACTCATCAAAAATATGCCACCGTATCCATTCTTTACACTGTCTCCACATGTTTTATCTATAAATTTGATAGCCTTGAGAACGCTATCACCCGCATTTGCCACTCCAAGAATTTCGGGAAAATGGTGAAGTTTAAGGGAAGAAAATGTATTTCGAAAATTGCGTTGCAATTAAGACTCTAAATTTTCTATGAGGTTGTGGCAGCAGATCTCACGATCTCACGGCCAACGTAGCTTCCGTTGTGTTATGCGCTCGAATCCTGATGCCAATATACTCTCGCTTTGTAGCTGAGCTGACGCATGTAAAATCTGTCGAAGCTCCAAGTAATTTTCCCGTTGGAGTGGTAGGGAATTTGAAGTAGATGTAAGAGCTCAAGTGACGCTCTCGTCACTTAGCTGCTTCTCCAAAATAACGAGGACCATCGCCGGTACCCATACTTTGCTACAAAGACATAAATAAATAATTAATCAATTTGAAATTTCTGTAGTAAAGTTTGAAATAAGGTCTATAATTATTCCTAAAAGCTTCTAGTAAAGCACCATATGAATCCGGACTAATTTTATCTTTACATCATTCGGATAAATGAAAATCTGGATTAAATACAATAGCCTATAAAACAAGCCATGATATGTAGCTAAACACTTTGTATTGTAAAAAGAACACATACTTTGAAATAAGACGAAGAGAAATAATAAATGGTTGCACAAGAGAGAATTAAAATTAACTTATTCCCTTCCGTGGTCCCCATTTGAGAGTCATTAATGTTTTTAATGTTGCACTTTCTAATTTATGACTTTATTTATAATGTTATGCGGTCCCATAATAGTCTTCTTAATGTATAGTGAAACTTGTCAGTGTAATTTAAGTGTATGCATGAATATATATTTTGTTTTTGAATTTGCTTGAAAATGGCGCTTTTTCACACATGTAGATTTGGTAAGTGAGCATCTAATAATTTATATTGAAATGAATTATCTTTTCTATTAGAGGTTATATGCAAATTGCAAAACCGTCAAAATGACGGCAGCCATCTTTCTAGTGTTAACGGATGCAACTCGTATGCAAATTTCTAGCTTTGTGTTAAAAATAGTTTTTGTAAGAAAACAGGGGCATTTAATGAGTTAATATATCACATACATGATGTATATCAGATCAGGAAAAACTACTTGGAATATGATGGTCGAGGCCCATATCACGTGATTCTCTCACTGGTTTGAAGGTGTGACTGATTATATGTAGTCTTATTTAGGGTTCATTTCTAGATCAATTAATTGGCTCCTGTCTCTCAAATGTACTTAATTTCTAGATATGGTTTCATTGCTGATATCTTCAACCTATTTTATCATAAACATTAAGTGGTCAAGACGGCATCCGAACAAAAGAATAATATCAGTTCCAGAAAACTGAAAATAATGAATATGACATCAAAGTCACTAGTCATGAAACAAAACTGCGTTGTCTTGAGAGTTTTGCTCACTTTATTCAGTTTTTATTTTTATTTTTAATGGGTTTTCTTTAACTCAAATTGTAACTTTATCTGAGTCAAAACTGTAAAAGCTTTTTTTCTCACATTTTAGAGCACTCAATTGAGATGAAACTTCCACTATACGATTGCTTTAGATGATAATACGATATTTTAATGATAATCAATAAAATTAATTGATTAAAACTAATTACTTTAAGAATTAAATTTTGCGCCAAGTTTCTCGCCAAGACTCCAAATACGTCACCAAGGTGAAGGGTTCATTGCATAAACTCTTTTTTGTTCTCTCTTATTTTGTTAAAGAATTGATGAAAAATAAATTTTTTATTTTAATTTTGATTTTTATTGAAAAAAAAATAATAATAACCATTACATTTTGAATTCTTTTACTTCTTTCGTAAGTCAATATTCCCTCACTTTACAATGCTTAATTGAGCTAATTGAAATTTTACACGTATTGATTTTAGATGATAAATTTAATAAACGTCAAATAATAAAATAAATTATTTAAACTAATTATTGAATAAATTCAATTTGACCCAATGTTCTTTTTTGCTCTTAAAATTTAAGGTATAAGAATTACGTTACGCAAAGTGTGAAGTTTGAAAGAAAATCCATGTTCAAAAAACTCTTTTTTTCACCTGTGTTACTGAAGTTGTATTGATCTTTTTGGAACGTCCTGTTCGAGTATTTTTAGAATTGGAATATCTGCATAAAGTTTCCGTTAAAGCTGACATTCTGCGCGTGCGAGAAACAGAAAGCGTTCCTATCATTTCTTGTCAAAATATAAAACTCTTTGTTCTCGTAGTAACTTTTTTACCGTATTCCACTGACACATTCGAATTCAAAAGTATTTCTTAAGATTTTTCCCAAGGAGTTAGCTATTAGTGTTAAGAATTTTTTTTTACCTTTGGGCTCTGTCCACCATTTCATAAAGCCATTTTTTTCGTATGTAAATAATCAAGATGTTTGATCTTGTTTGATTTTTGATGTTTGATCTAAACGGACGGAAGGATTTCAATAAATATCATTGTTCAGTGTTAAAGATGCTTATATTTCCGAATATAATCCTAATTTAATTAATTTTAATTTTTAGGACTTCACATCGATAAGTGGTAATATCCCATGGTCAAATTGGACCTCGCGTAACACTGTCGATCATTTTCAAAATTTCAAAAATTTCGAAATCTTAAAAATTAAGACACTTTTACTATTTAAAATGCATTTTCCTAAGATAGAGACTATTACAGCCACCAGGTGTCGCTAGTGGCGCACAGTCAAAATTCGAATTAAATCTGGTTTTTACACTCAATCTCCTCGCGTTTAAAATACCCCAAAAATTTAAATAGCAATATTTTTCTCTAAATTGTTATCGGTACGGCACTTCTTTTTATTTCATTTTAATTTAATAGTTTAATTTTTCTTTTTATAACCTCTCAAATACCCACTGACAACAGCTTTCTCGAAGCCGTTTTTCGTCTTCGAACTGAAGTCCCGCCCTTAACCTAGGCCCCACCCACCGCTATGTATGCTTCTTAGCTTCCTTTGCTACGACATCCAATAGCAGTGCGCTCTCTCTCAACTTTTAATTTCCAACTAATTTAGGCAGTTCCTCACTCTGCCGAACGCCCAGGTGCTTGTTGCCTTGATCCTAATTATGATAGCAACTTAAATTACGATAAAACTTTAATTAATTATGCTCTTTAAATTTATAAACTATGATGAGAGGGTAAGTTTAATATTTTTAAATAGTAACCTCGTAACCTTAGCCGTTACCGTTACCGTAATCGCCAATGAGCCAAGAGAGCTTTTTGTTCCTTCGAAAATCTGTCCAAAATTCAATTTTGGTTTATAATCCGATGTTAAAAAATATTTCTTGTAGTGTTCAAACATCTCAAAAGGAGGTTTAAAGCGTTGCCAACGGTATAAAGGGTGAAATGTATTTCAATGAAGTCACTGTAAAGAGAAACTCTATATACAAATGAAGATATATATATAGAGAGAATTTTTAACCTTGCTGAAACTTGCCCATTGTTATCAATAAATTTGATTCCTCTTCCATTGTTTCTTTATAAGCGCATTTTGTATGGGATTCTATTATTATTTTTAGTTTCA
>BMAW01090319.1:0-36383 GCA_019974015.1 Nephila pilipes | reverse complement strand
TTGTCCCCTACACGCGTTCTTTGAATGGCCGTATCGCTGACAATTGAAACACCTGAGTGGGTTTGGAATGTATGGTCGGATGGGGAGTCGGAGATATGCTGCCTGAACAGTTTGTGGCAGGGTAGGATTCGAGAAGGTCAAGTTGAGGTGCTTAGTATTAAGCACCTTTCCATCTCTCCTAATCGTTATCCTCCGGACACCACAAACTTGCTGGTCTTGCAAATTCTCCAATATTTCCTCTTCCGACACATTCACTAAATCAATTGAAGATACGACGCCACGGGATTAATTCAAATTCCTATGCGGTGAAGTGATTAAAGGATACGGTCCCAAAGTCTTCATTTTCATAACTTGTTCTGCTTGTTTTGAATTGTTAACTTCAATTAAGAGGTCACCAGAACGCAGCTTCTTTAAATCTTTGACAGTTCCTAACATTCCTTGAATTCCTTTTTGTATTAAAAAGGGAGAAATTAGAGCAAAAGTCTCAGTTTCTCTTTTAATTATGAAAAAACGGAAATTTGAATTGTTACGTACGTCTGCAGACTGAGTATGTTCCTCTTCGTTGTTATTCAAAATATGGCGTTCCACGCGGTCAGCCCATGTTTCACCATTTGGAAAAGAATTTTTGATTGCTTTGGGAGCCAAAAACGATTTTCCTTGAGTTGTGTCCATAGTGCCTTATAAGAAAAAAAATTTCACGGAAAGAATTCTAGTTCGATGGGTCCCCGCCAGACCCATCTCCCCACCCTTTCCTAACGCGGAAACGAGTAACCGACGGAGAGATTCGTTTCAGCCGGACAATGTGACCTGCCCCATTACGTGCCCAGGCAGAGGCACAGGTCCAAGGCCGAAGCCGAGGAGGATTTCTCGCAATGGGAGGGAGGTCACACCATCCAGCCACACGCAACCAAGGCTCTCCCTCTGGGAACATTTTGAGGATGACATTCCGAAACTGTCACCGACGGCGCACGCAACTCCTCTCCTCTCCTCTCCTCGCACACCCTTCCCTAACCAGGGCCTTTTCCAATCACGCCCATGCGGTCTCCCACTAGGTACCTCCGCATGAGGGGTACTGGGGCCCCGTATTGTTAGAGCTAGGCATGCAGGAAATCGGCATTGATACGCCGTCGGCCTTTTAGTGTGTTAGTAGAGACACCACAAATATTTTTTTTTTATTTTAAATATTTTTATAGTTTTTTTTACATTTTTAATTATTATTTTCAACACAAAAGTTAGCACACAGAAGAAATTAAACTGTGTTAGAGTAAACTGTTTCCCGCCTGATATCATAAAATATCAAGCGGAAAACCCCCCAAAGCAGAACACATGACAAAGAAAAAAAAAGAGGGGGAGAAGAAGAGGAAAACAAAGATCACTGAGGTACCCCGGGGTTGTGAAGCCCGTACTCATCTCAGATAGATGAGCCCCCTGAGGGGCTAGATCAAGGGAATGAAAAGTCCTAGTGGGAGCATGGAAATACGTCTTCTCGTCGGTGTTCAGCAGACAGAGACTGTGATCAGAGATCAATCGCTCGATCTGCCGACCACGAGAATTTGTACCATCATACCCCCACTGAGGGCTGTGTCCATTAAAATCACCAAGCAGAAGGAAGGGAGCTGGTAACTGATCGACTAGTCGGTCTAAATCCATTTGTGACACAACATCGTTAGGTGGCAGATAAATGCAGCAGACTGTGATTAGTGTGCGGGTGTGAATTTGCACAGCCACAGCCTGCAACGATGTGGTCAGTGTAACGACGTTATGAGGATTGTTCTGGGATGCCAGAATGCAAACACCTCCAGAAGAAGGTGATGCGACATCAACATCCCGTCGTACACAATGATATCCACGCACGCGGGTTGTCATATTACTCTTCAGAAAAGTTTCCTGAAGAGCAACACAGACAGGTTGGTGCGTTGATAGTATGGATTTGAGATCCTCTAGTCTGGGTCGTAAACCACGGCAGTTCCACGAAACAAAGACCATTAAATCCTCGCAACAGAAGTGGAGGATCCTGTTTCCAGGACCCCCACGGTATCATAGTCTTCTGGTGATGGGTGGAGATCCACCATATCACCTTCAAGAGAGTCTAAGACTCTAGACTTCTTTCGAGGAATACTCAGCATTGTTGCCTTTCTGAGTTTCATCCTCTGTAAGGCTTTGGATCTGGCCAATGGCCTAGTCCGTAAAGCTCCAGTAGAGGGTACAGGAGTTGAAGTGTGATTGTCAACAGTATTAGTTTGATTGACAGATTTTTGTTTTTTAGATTTAGTACGGCTTTTCGGTACAGTAGAGATTGGTTCGGGAAACTGAGTGGAAACAGATACTTTTACTTTTGTAATATTAGCAGCTGATGCGTAGCCGTGTCCCTGTACAGGAGTACGAGATGACACTATGCGTCGCGCCTCTGAATATGTTACTTTTTGAAGGATCTTCACTGTTGTTACTTCCTTTTCTTCTGTCCACTTGGGGCAAGATCGAGAATATGACGTGTGTTGACCTTTGCAATTTACGCATAGCTCCGGAGCCGAACAGGAAGCACTTTCGTGACCTGTCGCTGCACATCGAGAGCAAGTCGCCTGTCCCCGACATGATGTCTGGGAATGCCCATAGCGCTGACATTTAAAACAACGAAGTGGATTAGGGGTGTAAGGACGGATGGGGAGGTGAAGATATGCTGCTTGAATGGATTCCGGTAAGTTAGGGGTTGAGAAGGTCAAAATTAGGTGTTTAGTTTTCAAAACCTGTCCATCACGTTTTATTGATATTCTTCGAACATTACTTACATGCTGATCTGATAAATTTTCCAAGATTTCCTCTTCGGATACATTCATTAAATCAAATGAAGACACGACCCCTCGGGAGTAATTTAAATTACCATGAGGTGTTGTCGTGACTTCATAAGGTCCAAGTTTCTGCAATTTTGAGATTAATTGAGCCTGTGTCGAAGAGGAGACTTCAACAAGAAGATCTCCAGAGCGTAACTTCTTAATAGATTTCACAGTACCGATCATACCGGAAATTCCTTTTTGAATTAGAAAAGGTGATATATTTGCAAAATTTTCTGTATTACGTTTTACAATGAAAAAACGAAAATTACATATGCTTTGGGAAAAGTCTGGGTTTTGTATTTGTACATTTTCACTTGAAATAGCTTCATGATTTTCAACACGTTCCGCCCATGATGCATTTGTAGCATTTTTAGCCTTGGGAGCCAAAATCTGATTTTCATTAGTTGTCACCATATTTGCCTTTAGAAAAATAAATTTACACGGATTCAATTCTAGTTCGATAGGGCCCCCGCCAGATCCCGTCTCCCCACCCTTTCCTAACGTGGAAACGAGTAACCTCCGGAGAGATTCGTTTCAGCCGGACAATGTGAACTGCCCCATTACGTGCCCAGGCAGAGGCACAGGTCCAAAGCCGAAGAGGATTTCTCGCAATGGGAGGGAGGTCACACCATCCAGCCACACGCAACCAAGGCTCTCCCTCTGGGAACATTTTAAGGATGACGTTCCGAAACTGTTACCGACGACGCACGCAACTCCTCTCCTCGCACACCCTTCTCTAACCAGGGCCTTTTCCAATCACGCCAATGCGGTCTCCCACTAGGTACCTCCGCATGAGGGGTACTGGGGCCCCGTATTGCCAGAGCTAGGCATGCAGGAAATCGGCATTGATACGCCGCCGGCCTTTTAGTGTTTTAGTAGAGACGCCACAAATATTTTTTTTTTAATTTTAAATATTTTGATCCATTTTTTTTTTTTTTAATTTTTTTTCAACACAAGAGTTATAACAAACATTAATAAGAAAAAAAAACTATGTTAGTTTAAACTTTTTTCCGCTTGATATCAAAAAATATCAAGAGGAAAACCCCCCAAAGCAAAACACATGACAGGAAAAGAAGAGGGGGGAGAAGAGGAAAACATAGATCACTGAGGTACCTCGGGGTTGTGAAGCCCGTACTCATCTCAGGTAGATGAGCCCCCTGAGGGGGCCACATCAGGAAGACCCAGCATGATCCCTTCAAAACTCAGGTAAACTTTAAGGCATTTACCTGATATTATTCCTGCTACTGAAAGAAACACAATTCAATCAGACATTGTATTCTGCGATACCGTAATAGATTCCAGAGGCAAGCCAGTAAGAAAGGAGATCAGATACCAGTGCGCAGAATGTCAGGTATCACTTTGCACTGTCCTTTATTTCAAAAAATAATATATAAAGACTAATATTTAACTTTTTTCCATTTGCCCAAGATAACTGGAGATAATAAACTAATATTAAAACTAAATGCTTTTACAGCTGTGAAAAAATTCAACTAGAAAAGCCAACCTATTTTGTTTTGTTTACTTATATTTAATAATAATAAAAAATACAATGTAAAGAAGCAGTTAAATTTAAAGAGACTGGAAAATTCAGTTAATGGGTGCTGTAAGGAAGGTAAACAAACCCACAGATTTAATCAACCAAATAGGAAGCTGATAGTTTTAGATCCTACAAATATCAACTTGACCTAAAGGATGGATTTTGGCAAGTGCCATTAGATGAAGAAAGTGCAGACCTCTGTACTATTAATACTCCATTTGGCAGGTGTCAATTTTTAGTCTTGCCTTTGAATATTCCATCAGCTCATGAAGTATTTATTTCATAAGAGAAATAGTAACTGATCCAATGATGTAGAAAATGTTGAAATTTACTTTGACGATGTAATAATGGCAGAGAAAAATGAACAAGATGATCTGATGTCAGCCGAAGTGTTGCCAAGAGCAAAAAAGTGTAATGTTAAATTTAATACCGATAAGTTCCAATTCAAATTTTAAAAATTAAATAAGTTAGACAAATAATATCAAAAGGTGTCAAAGATGACCCTCAGCGTGTAAAAGCAGTTGCCATAATGGACACTCCTACTCATAAAGCGGGTGTACGATTTCTAGGTGTGATTAATTATGGGTCAAAATGTATACTTAATATTTCTAGCATAACTTCCCCTTTAAGAAATCTTATAACAGATAAGAAAGAATTTCAATGGTTTGCTGAGCATGAAAGTAAAAGAACAAAACAACCCTTTTAAAAATATAAGAGTTATGTTCTTAAACTATTTGAAAAGTATTTAGTAGTTCGAAGGAAGCTGTTATTCAGCGTGACAGTTCGAAGGATGGCTTTGGGGGCTTCTCTTATCCAAGAGGGTCACCCAATTTCACATCCATCTAGAAGTCTCACTGAAACTGAGCACAAATAGAAAAAAAACGATTGCAATTGTTTTTTCTACGCAGAAGTATCATAATTTTGTGTACGGAAAAAACACAATTCAAACCGATCATAAGACACTCTCAAGTATTGTAAATAAACCTATAAAACCTGCCAAGCTGCAGAGAATGTTGTGAAAATATATCATTTCTGAATTGTTTATGTAAAAGGAACTGAAATGTTTTTAGCATATACATATTCCAAGGAGGCATATCTTAAAGATGAGGTAAATGATGATCCAGGTATGTTAAATGTTGTTCATATAGTTAAAAAACTCTCAAAGAAAGATTGCAGAATTGTTCAGTTAAAACTCACAATTCAATCAGATACTGAACTGAATACTGTGTATCACTATTGTAAAAAATGGTTGGCTGGTTCATATTCAAAAAGTTCCAACCAATGTGACAACCTACAACTTAAGACCAAGAAAAGAAGGCCACAATTACCTTGGAGACCTCCAAAATAAAATAGTTGTTCACAACACTAACATATGCCCAATCAGTATAATCAACTCCAACAATCTTCTAGATAGTATGAGATAAGACAGAGTTCAAATAGAAAAAGGAGATCATTTCAGACTGCATTGGGAAGCAAGGGACCTCATGGACTAATCGTAGATGCTTGCCTTCTCTTCACTGCTCATTCCTTGGGACTGATTTTTTACATTTTGTTATTATTTACTGTTCTCTCATTGTTTTTTAAAGTTCAAGATCTCAAAATAGATTAAATTCCCCAACAAAGCCGTAGTAAAAAAAAAAGGCTAAGGAGCAATGCTGTAAGAGAAATCCATAAATAATGAAGTTCGTTTTACTTGTTAGAGGATTTCTAAAAAAATTGCGAGTGACAAATTACCTAACAACAGTTTTGAATGTACTTTTTTGCAGTTCCAGATATACTAAAATTAACGGATTAGCCAAGAAAGTTGTGGGAATTGCAAAGAAAATGAAAAAGATTGACAAGAGAAATAAAGATTGAAATAATGCTATTTCTGCATCGCATTTATCCTCGGCACAACTTCTATTGGGTTGGAGGATAAAAAAATTAGCCTTCTATGATCTATTAACTGATTTAAGAGGAAAAAAATTATTATACGGTAGAAAACCCAAAAACTATCACAACAGACATTCGATCAATTTAGGGCAGTTCCATATTGGCCGTGCAACTATGTACGACTTTAGCACTAAAACATGGACACCTGTTCAAGTGATTTATAAGAGTAAAAATCTTCGATCATATATTGTTCAAAATACTTGTTTCTGGAGCATTTCAAACATTCCATTGAAGACGAGAAAGGAAATAGATTTCGAAATGCCCGAAACCAGTAGAACTCAGCCTGTAACCCCTAATGTACCACAAATGCCAAGCCATATGCAGCACAAAGAGTCAAGAACTAAAACAAGGTTAGGTCAACTTATTACAAAACCAAAATTTCTCAATGATTACATATGTAATTATCTTCAAAGTGGAGGAGGTATCATATATCAGTATATTGTATTGTACAATAGTAGATTAATTTTTAAAACTATTTATATGTACTAAAAGTTTTAACTACAAGCAAGCATGAGGGATTGAAAGTAAAGTGAGCATAATGTGGCTATTGTGTGTCAAACAAAATGAAACTGTGTATCGAAAATAGAGAAGGATCGCTAGGGTGACACGGGGACATGTCACCAGCGCTTACCAAAGACATAAAATCCAACGGAAGTGAAAAATATCACCAGGGGACCATGATGCCCTTACCTACTTTAGCAACAATAATGTACTAGTGTGAGTGAGTGATTGTAAAGTTTATTGGCGCAAGAGCCAGATATGGATATGCTGCGCCAAACAAGATTAAACTGTGGTCTAGACGTGAAGTTGAAAAAAAAGATTAAAATTGGTGGACAAGAAGGAGGGTCGAAAATAGAGAAGGATCGCTAGGGTATCCCGGGGGTGCGTCACCCGTGTCTACAATAATGTACTACTTCTACTTCAAATAATATTATACAAGTGTGTATATTATGGATGGCAATGAACCCATGGATATTACTTCTAAATGTTATGATGAACAGTAAGTAAACATTTCTTGTGAAGACAATATATTTTAAATAGAAAATTTTACATCATAAATTTTTTTTACTACAAACACATACAAAAGTGGGCGGTATGTATAAAAGACTTTACTACCAAGCACAAGTGGAATCTGTAGATTAAATTCTGCTCCAAAGCCTTATGAATGACAGAAATTTCATTGCTTGAAGGATGAAATTAAGGAAAGAAAAAAAAAAGTGTGCATTAAATATGAGGCACCAACATGTTTTGCAGAATATTAAGTATAAATATATTATCTTCAAAAATTTCAATGCAAACATTTTCTGCAAAATTAGATCTTTCAAAAAGAATTAATTCAAAACTCATCGTACAACAATGCAAAACACTCAGCAAGGTGCTACCATCAGCAAACTTTATCAAACAAGCCTGAATAAACATTTCTATTCTGCTACAAAATAGTGGTATGGAAAAATTTTTTATCTGATTAAATCAGTCTCAGAACAAACTTTTTCAAAAACATGAAAATTCTGGCGACGAATAAATATCAAAATGTCACCGATTTCACAAGTTATTTTCAAAGTTAAAACAATTAAAATTTGAAGATCAAGATTAAAATCAAAACAAAGTTTTAATTAAATTATATGTATGCAGTAAAAACAATGTCATTAAAAAAAATTTAGATGGGGATTTTCCTCAAACCAATTGATTATATGAAGTGTTTTACTAGAGAACGTTACGTATATTCAACTGAAATGCATCTTGCAATAAGAGAAAAAATGCAGTGGTTATACATACAGGAATCTTCCCCAAGAAAAAAATATTTGTTTGCAAAACAGATGTGTCTGATGTTCAAATATGCTAGAATAACATCCTGTCATCACAATGATAAGTGTGCGATTGTTCATTATCATAGCTCAGAGAAACAAAACAAGGGCTATGTCATTGTAACGATAAATGAAGTCGATCAGCAATGATGGATTTCACATGAAGCAGTGTGTCTATTTCCAGATTCCATTGATCCCGCCACAGATCAGAAATACCCATTTGAATTTATTGGGTACTTGCGTATTAACGCCATGGCAGAAGAAGTTGTGCTAAGCCAATAAAGAGCAATCTTGTTGTTCACACGCACAGACAGTTATCTTTTGCATTCCTTGTTGCCTGCCGATTTTTCACGACATATTTTAGCGCTACGAAAATGCTTATTTGCGATTTGCCAAAAACGGAACAAGATGCGATTTTGTTTTTTCAGGAGTGAAATATTTTACAAAAAAAAAAAAAAAAATGGTCAAAATTCCCATGACATGAAATTTTATTTTAGTAAATGTAATTTAAGACGGTGTGATCCACAAATGGGACTAGGATGTTTTGATGGAAGCAGAATTCCATTTCGTTCAGCTTTAATATTCATATACTGCTGGCTCGAAGAGTTGACGTCGATTAAATTTTCTGAAAAGCAACTTGATTTAAAACTGTTGTTGATTGGAACAATTACATACATGAATGTGTCTTGGATATGGAGAATAAACCAAACAAGAGGTGAGTGTGGATCAGATAGCATTGTAGAAATTGATGAAAGTTTGTTTACTAAATGTACAAATAATTGTGGTAAAGTATTACCGGTATATGTAGAGAAACAAAAGATTTTTTTGTTGTCACTGATCCCAATAGAACTGGCTTGATAAAATTATTGAAAACATTACAGATGGTAGCACAATTTATTCTGACAGTTAGAAAGGTTTCCAAACAAATAGAATAGATATAGGATTCCTACAAGCTAAAGTTAATCATAAATGGAACAAAAGACATAGGGGAACAGTGAGACATCATTAGGAATCTTATTTATCAGAGTTTATATGGCGACAGCATCAGGTGAAAGAAAATAGAAATTTTGAATCTATGTTAAACTCTTCATCGGTCCATTTTCCACCGAAATCGGTGGACTACTTTGTTTTTAAATAAAGTGCTTTATTTTATGATTAGTCGCAAAAATTTTAGATGTAGATTGGCGGCACTTAAAAAATGCCAAATCTGTAGGTGTGGCGTTAATACGCAAGTACCATTTATTGCAATATGGAATGGTGGGAGAAAGTTCATCGGTAGCAGATTTCGATTTATGTATCCCATGGCTCTTTAATTCCTACATGAATAGGAATCCTACAGAAAACCACCAGAGTGTTGTCACTTTTCTTAGTTAAGTCCTACTTGACACAACTTGGCAATATTCTTGTAATCGTACGAAGATGACACCAAAGTGGGTATTTCAAACCCCAAACTTCTAGATGCTGAAAAAAAGACGATGTTGCGCCTCGAAAACAAATTGTAAAGTAACAAGGCGTATTCAATGAAAAAAGAAAATGCAGAAATCGTTGATGCAAGATAGCGTTTTCACTGACTGAAAAGATACGCAGAAATCTGGGAAGTAATCCTGAAAACTCATTTTAAGAGAAAGAAAACATAATAGAACGCATGAAAAAAGGTGAATTTTAACAGCAAAGCACTTCAATGGAAAGGGCATTAGTCTCTACTGACTGAAAACCATTAAAATTGAAATAGCATTCAAGCATTTGGAATTTCCTCAGATCATTATCTTTAGAATAAATGCTCCAATTGAATTTCAAATAAAGCTTTCACAAATTTGTCAGCCATTAAATATCAATGCCAACTAGAATAATTGCATCCTCATCGAGGAATAATTTCAATTCAAAGGTCCTTTAAATTTACTTCAAAATTTTAGATATGAACAAAAATGAAAAGCAATATTTAAGACTTAATTACAACATCAATATCTGTCATCAAATACAAATTTCAAAACAGGCTCCATAATGCAATCCATAAAAAAAGAAATGTTGTTGTTTATCCGGCTTGGCTTGCACGAACTAATGAGAGTCAGGGAGCCCATGTTGCACAATTAAATAAACTGCATCTCCCTCATTCAACAACTGCCCCACTGAGGCATCAATACGATCAGTGACATGAGAGGGAGAAGCAATGGCAGAACAACAGCATAAATCTTCTCATTTCCATTGAATATTAGAATCTTCATGAGACTAGTCCTATGTCTAAATATAGTCTGATCGAGTCTTTGACAGGAGCACTGCTAGGACAGTCAGCGTATCAAGCATGTGCAGTTGGGTTCCTCCAAGTGGTGTTTATATTACCGAAAATAGAAAGTGGACCTCAGAAGTTCGCAGTTCGGCAGAAGGAACTGTGGGGAGTTTGCTACCTTCCCCAGCAGGCAGGTCAGCAACGTTTCCATAAAACCCAACATGCATGGGAATCCACTGCAAACATACAATACCACAATCATTCAAAGCAGCAAATTTTAGAATGATTATCCTTCCCAAACTTATTCAGGATATTAGGCCAATTCCTCAAGTGCTGTATGGAGCTTTTGCTATTTAGCAGGATCCAAACATCCGCCTCCAAAGCAAGATTTGATGTCCCTCCAGTAGCAACAAGTACTAAGTGGAAAAACTGAACAGCGATCGGTGTTTCTAAAAACACACCTATGTTCTCCAGTACTTGTTTTCATCAGAACTCTACTGCTCGATCTTTCCGAGTCAGATTTGCTTCCACCTACTGCTCGATCTTTCCGAGTCAGATTTGCTTCCACAAGTGTAGTTCAGAAGAGGGAACACTATTCGTTACCTCAAGGGAAAGCAGTTCTTGGTTTTCGTTTAGCTTTGTAAGATTGATTATCAAGTCTAATTTAAAATTACGTTAAAAAAGTAGCACTAGGTGTCTGTAATGAAATCTCACAAAACAGAAAGCCCACATTAGATAAAAAGATTCATAATTCATTTTTCACATTACCATAAATGTAACACACAGTTTATTCCGCTTCCATAAGCGGCATCTTAAAAAATGAAGTACTTATCTGCCAGAAAAGTCAAAATAAATATTAGGCTTAAAGCTTTCTCTGGATTCACTTGTTTTTATTCTGGTAAGACTGTATGCATTTCCTTTATCAATGATTATAAACGTTTGTAGTAGAGGCATATAAAATCTACACCAAAGGAATTTTTTTTCAAACTATAGTAATTTTCAAACAGAGAGATACACAGCAGTCATTTATGAATACGAATGTTCTGGAACAACTTCCATGTTTAACACAACCAATACAAAAAAAAATCTTGCAAGTTCATTTGTAGAAATTTGAATTTCGCAAAATCTTCCACATCTTGTAATTTAACAATAATTTAAAAATAGGAAGTAAACATTCCATGCTAAAATGAAATTTTCACTCGCTCAAATAAAGCCACACCCTTGCACATTCCGCCATAATGAATTCAAATCGAATCATTTCAGTTCCCCAAAAGTTAACGGTAACGGCTAAGATTACGAGGAAAAATTAATTTACCCCCTCATCAGAATTAAATAAAGTTAAATCATAATTTAAGAAGTTTTCATAATTAAGAATTAGAAATCAAAAATTTGGATCAAGGCAACAAAAGCCTGAGTATTTGACAGAGTGAGGAACTGTAGAAACAAACTTGGAAAATAAGTTATGAAATTTCGCATTGCCATTGAATGCTGTAGCCGTTGTCTAAGAAGCATATGTATCAAAGGGCAAAGAGATTAGGGGATATTCCTGGAGGTAAAAATTGATTTTCTTCGAAATATGATACAACAAATTTCAAACCTCAAAATTTTCAAATAAAAAAGATTTTAAAAATTTAGAAAGTGGTCCACAGTGATGCAAGAGGTCCAATTTAGCCAAGATTTACAGGTTTTAGGAAAGAATCAGGGTGTGTAATGCTCACTTATTTGAGTTGATACGATATAATGGTTGCTGGTACATTATTTCTAGCTTCTTTTTGTTCATCGCAGAGTTAACCGTACGACTTGTTATTGAGCCAAGCTATATTACATTCATAAAAGATTTCGTCTTGTGAAGTTGTATATATACATGGTTCCTACTTTGATACCGATTATTTTCATGAAATTGAAGTGTTTCATTTTTATTTCAGTGTTCTTTATTGTTGATTGGTTTCATTTGTGTTTTAACTTTCTGCTTTTTTGATTCCCCGGTTTTCTTAACATATTTGCTAGATTATTGTTTCTTCCAGGGATCAAAATTCACAAACGAAGTGGACCAATTACAAAAATGGAAGTTTAGTGAATCTTTAGTATTATACGTGTCCCAATCATCAATAGTCGAGAATAAATGTTTTAAAATTTATATAGCTGGAAGCAATATTTTAACCGAGGAGGAAGGTTTTAATTGTGACAACGTACATGAAATGTTGAATAACTTGGGATACATTCTGACGAGTACCAGCGCACAAAAGGAGTGCGCTTTTTCTCAGTGTAAAGTGAGTCGTGTCGGTGGTGTTCATCAATGGGAGAGTTAAGCTTTTAAACTTGTATAAATTGAAAAAGGGAGGCCGGTGGATGTGGCTGCAAGGGTCGGATACAGGGGGCAAATGGCACCCTGAAGTCGTAGATTGTTTGGGTTAGGCGGTCAAAAAGGGTGGGGGAAACCTCCAAGATTTCTCGTATGGTGGGGGAAGGGCGAGTGCGGGCGTGCAGGCTCTCGTCCAATCCGAGTGTTGGTGATGGTGAGAGCGGGAGTGCAAGAATCTCAACCAATCAGAAGTTAGTGTGAGGGGTGGGAGCGTGAGTGCAGGCTCTACACCCGGTCGAAGGGAGGGGTTGGGTGAGTGTGGGAGTGCAAGCATCTCGCCCCATCCGAAAGGAGAGGAAAGCTAGAATGTAGGAGATAAGTTTGGTTGTGAGGGAGCAGGTGTAAGGGTAGGGGAAGGGGGAAAAGTACGTTTCCCATTGGTTGGAGAGTTAAGGAAAGGACTTAGAAAGTGAATAGGAGATTTTTTTGAGGTCAGGCTAGTACGGAAAGTACGTACCAGTTCTGCCGTTCTTTAGTGGATGATTTGCCGGTCGACATCTTTGGGTTCTTCGGTCAGACTTCTTTTCCCTCATCTTCCACAAACTTGATGAGAGTAAGGGTACCTCCCGGTCATTTGAAAGTAGATGGCTTGCTCAGATATGGTGGGGTTGGGGTGGGGTTCAATTTTTGAGTAGAATTCCTCGGCCTTTTTTTCGGAATTCTTCGTCGGTAGTTGTGATTTTCAAATCTTGATGGAGGTACTTCAGCGAGATGTATTTTGGTGCATTAGCTATTATTCTTAACACTTTATTCTGTATTAACTGAAGCTTGTCTCTTTGAGCCTTGCTAATGGTTCCCCAAATGGAGCATGCATACAATAGGCTAGGCCTAAGTATTTGTTTATATATTAAAATCTTGTTTGCTATGGTTAGGCTTGATTTTCTTCCTATAAATTTTTGAAGGGAGAAATGCTTTTTCCAGTATTTTTTGGTGATTTCTTGTGCGTGGCTTATGTAGTTAAGTTGCCTGTCCAGGGTAACACCTAAGTATTTAGTAGAAGTGGTCCATTGGATCGGTTGATCGAATAGAGTGATTGGATTTGCATTTTTTTATCATTTTCTTATTAAAAAAGATGGCTTGCGATTTACTCGGATTTATTTTGATTTTCCATTTAGAGAGCCATCTCTCGTAGGAGGTTAAGTATTTTTGTAGAGAATTTCTGATTTCATTTGATTTCTTCTTTTGGCAAAGAAAGGCCGCATCGTCTGCAAAGAGACAGATTTGGATATCTCCTTTGCATGGTACGTCTTTTGTATAAATTTTGGACAAGGCCGGAGAGAGATTACTTCCTTGAGCTGTTCCGGCTTGCATTTTTCTTGTGGTGGATGCAGCATATTGTAGAGTGACTTGAAAGGATCTATTTTGGATGAAACTATTGATGGTTTTTACTAAATAAGAGGGGAATTTTAACATGATTAATTTATAGACGTGCCAAACCTTATCGAAGGCCTTGCTGACGTCTAAGAAGAGTGCACCTGTAATTCTTCTAGTGTTGAATCCTTTAGTTATTGTATTAGTTACTCTGAGTAATTGGTGAGATGTGGAAGTCTCTCTCCGGAATCCATGTTGAAAATTACGGATGATTTCATGTTGTTTACAGAATTTTTCCAATCTAGTTAAGATTATTTTCTCGTATATTTTGCCGAGTGAGCTGAGGAGGCTGATTGGCCTGTAATTTTCTGGGTTGTGAAGATCTTTCCCGATTTTGGGTAGGATTTTTATTTTTGCGAATTTTCATGTTGTTGGGAAGTAATTTAGTTGCAGACTTCGGTTGAAGATTTTAGTTATGTAAGTTATTGCATTTAGTGGTAATGACTTGAGGGCGATATTTTTGATTCCATCTATTCCTGGAGCTTTTTTGTTCTTTAATTGGGTTATGATTTCTTGCACTTCCTTCGGGTTGGTGAGGGGAGGTACGGCTTGTTCTTGTCTTTGCATTAAGTATTCTCCCACAATTCTGAATACATGTTCTTCATGGTTCTTGTTAGTTGGTTCGTTGTTTAGTTTGAATTGGTTTTCTTGTCATGTGGCAATGAGTTCTGCTTTTTCCTTGGAGTCATGTATAAATCCGGTAAGGCCTAGCAGGAGGGGGGGATGTTGATGTTTTCCTTCTTGTTATTTTTAATGATACTGTAAAGGGATTGATCCTCCGGGTTTGCATCTTTCAGAGTATTTTTCCATTTTTCATTTTTGATGACTTTTAACCATTTTTGCACTTCACGGTTTAAGCTGTTTAGGGTGGTTTTGTACCTGGGATCCTTGGTTTCTTGCCAGCGTTTTCGGACTATATTCTTTAGTTTTATTTTCCTTCTGAGAGGCGGTGGGATGGTAAATGCCTGATTATGTATTATTTTTGTTCTACTTGCAGTCGTGATTGCTGTATTGTATTGATTGTTGAAATTTTCAATTGCGTGGTGAAGATTTTCGGGTTCCCGGGTAGTAAGTGTTTTAATTGGGATTGGAATTTATCCCAATTAGTGAATTGTAGTGCGTCAATATTTCTTTTTTGGATGTCATCTATATCTATTGTGAATAATACCGGGTTGTGGTCGCTTGAGAGAGCCGGTATTGACTCTGATGTAATTCTGTCAATTCCCTTGGAGATGCAGATGTCTATTATTGCATTTTTTGTTCGATGTGTAACTCTAGTGGGTTGATTTGGTGCGCAAATTTTCAGGTTGTTGTTTTTTGAGTATTCGTAAGCTATTGTGACTTGCCTGTTGCCGCCGTTTGGGTTCCAAGTATGGTGTTTTGCATTTAGGTCACCGATGACGAGGACGTCTCTTCTGTTGGCGAATAAATTTTGCAGATCCGATTTTTCCAATGGTTTGCTGGGAGATTTATAAACTGAGGCTATTGTAATAGATGCTTTGTTTCTTCTTTCCACTGTTATTGATGTGCCTTCTATTGCTGTTGTTTGTAGAGGTGTGACGTGGTGTGGTAATGAGCTTCGTACTAGGAGTGCCGTTCCTCCTCCAGCATATGTGCCACTATCCATCCTATGGGTGGTGAAGTTTGGGATACTCAATTTAATTCAGTCTTGTTTCCTGAAGCGCGATCTATTTCGTTTAAGAAATCCTTGAATTCCAGTATTTTGTTAGAAATGGAATTACAATTCCAAGATAAGATTTTTAGTTGTTGATTACTATTATACATAATTATTTTTCGTCTTCTTCGATGAATTTAAACAGAGCGGCCATGCGCCCTGCTTTTGTTGGGATATTGTTTGCTATTTTTACAAACTGCTGTAATTCTTTATAAAGTGTTTGGCACTTCTCGCTCTTCAGGATTGAGAATGGGTCTTCTGTTGAGATTTCAGGTTTTCTTGGTTGCTTCTCTGGTTTGCTCGGTAGGGGTGGGAACTCCTCTGGGCTTGCGATTGTTGCGGTTGCTTTCTGCGCCTCCTGGAGTGGTGTGGAAGTCGCGGCGCGGCGCCTCCATTTATTCTCTGGTGGTGGAGCTGATTTGGGCTTAGGCGGGTGGTTGATGGGATTCCGCGGACAGGCTACATAACTTGCCGGGTGATTTCCTCCGCATAGGCAGCATTTCGGTGAATCGGTGAATTTAAGAAAGCATTATCTCGTCAAGTGGTCCCCTGCACACTTGACACACTTGGGTTCACGTGTGCAATATTGAGAGGAGTGGAAGAACCCCTGACAATGGAAACACTGATTGTGATAACGTACATGAAATGTTGAATAAATGTGACAATAGTAATTATAAAAGACAAAGTCACATTGAAGGTGCTCTTGTTCATTATGAATATTCAGAATGCTGCATATTGTGTCGAAATACATATTTTACTTAACAATCCTTTTCTAATCACCGTAAAATATGCAAAGGATATATATAACGCTATTGAAAATAAGAATGACAAAAAAGGGATCAGTCAGGAATGGAAAAAAGCAGTATTAGAATGTAGTATTTTTCTAAAAAGCTTTTAATATTCATCAAAATTACAGAAAAATACTGAACGATGCTCAAATTCAACTTTGCCTTATTCTTGTCCACATCCTGAGTGTAATTATAAATTTAGGTACTTGACACAGTCGTTAACACGTGGAAAAGAAGTTCATGGAGTAAATATGACAACGAATGAAATAAATTTTGAAGATAAGTTAAGTTTTCAATTATGGCTAGAAAATAAGAGTGCTAGAACTTTTTCTTTTAAAAAAACTTACTGGTGGTAAGACAACCGAAACAAATGTTTATTCATATTGCAGTTGTCAGTGTTTTATGTCAGTGTTATTATGGCCAAAGCCATTTAATAGGAAAATTTGTCGAAGATAGTTCAAAGGCTTAATATCACCGACCGAACGTCCTGATCCATTCATTGTTTTTGAGATAGATAAAACGTCATTTTTAGGACCTTTTCAAAGCATAATCATGAATTAAAGGCCTCAAAACATAACATTTTAATCAATTAAAAACACTTGTTGGGAATTCATTAAAGCTAATCTTCGAATAGGTATCGAGATATCTAAAGTACTGGAATGTGCTCCTGGTAACAGAGAAATGAGAAATGATCGAGATAACTATTTTGTTATAGAATTCTTTTTGACAAACAAAAAAGCCTATCATATTACATGAATTCTTTCAAATTACTTTTACCGCTCCATAAAATGATGCTGGTTGAAATTATTAATAAGTTGCATGATGAAACTTATAATTGTATTTTTTATATAAACCTTAAGGACAAGATATAGTTTCAGGTTCTAAAAGCTTAAAAAATTTGCCAAATAATTTATTATAATTGACTTACAAAATGCTGAACGAAAAGAAATAATGGTAAAAAGCTGTAATAAAATATTATGTATTAACTCAACTCACAAAACCAATGAGTATTATTTCTATTTAATGTATTTAATCATACTTGATGAATATGGAACAGGTTATCCAATTGCACATTTTATCACAAATAAATTAGATATGGAAGCTATGCATTGTTTATTTCATCTGCAGTTTCGGAATATGAAGTTTTTCGAATTTGTTTTTTCAATAAAACGTTCTGAAAAATTCAAATTACTTACTGGTACTGAGCTTCGTCTGAAAATACGTTACATTTTTTTCTTAAATTTTGGATTTTAGTTTTGATTTTTTTCATTAAATTAAAAGTCGAGCTAAGAACAATTATTTTTGCTTGAAATAGTTCATTGATAGTGTTAATTTTGGACAATATTGCAAATCATATTAAACATAAAATTAATAACATTTCTTGCATTCAATCCAAATGACATTTAGTTTTGGATACCACCATATTATCGTAACTTACAGCAATAAATTCTACTAGGACATTAAAAATTTGTATTCCAAATTACAAACCTAATATTGATTGTAGTTTCATATGTTGTTGAGAGTTTTTCTAAATAGTTCAGGACTCATGTGGTGACCGGAAATGACAAAATAGTCCCACTGTAGCTCATGCATGTCGCGAGCATCATGACTCCGAGACAGATCACTATAGTGATCTTTTTCTTTCCTATGGGGTTTACTGTCTTTGGTAAACACGGGTGATGCGCCCCTCGAGTTACCTTAGTGATCCTTCTCTATTTGTCTATCCTCCTTCTTGTCCACCATTTTTTTTTAAATTTCTACTCCACCGTTAGATCTTGTTTGGCGCATGATAGTCGCATCTGGCTCTTGCGCCAATAAACTTTACATTCACTTACATTTTAAAAAATCCAGTTTGAGTGGATATCCTCAGAAGTTCCCCGAATCAAATAACAGAAACTCAATATCGCATAATCAAAGATTAGTTTGAGGATTATTGAAATTCAGAGACCTACAATAATAATATTTACGATAAGATGTACTTTTCATCATACTGACAACGATATGAATATTGTCAAGTTTTCATCCTTTATGAGTACATTATTTTAGCACTTGATCATGCTGGAGACCCGGTGCATAGCATCCTCAGCAACACCCAGATGGCCGGCCCTGGCTGACGCTCAATAATGATCTAATTTTAATAGTATTGATTGATTAATTGTTTTATTAACGCTGCAATAAGAAGCAACACGTAGGCTATTGGCAATGGACTTACTTATTTTTGAACCCCTGTAATGTGACGAGGACGACACTTGAACTGGAAATCCACTCTCCAAACTTCCACACAATGCCAGTGCGAAGACTTGGAGTCTCGTCAGATATGAAGTGCAGCAGTCCCACTTAATAGCAAACCTTTTGAGACATCTGGACTAGAACCTATGATTTGAGGAAAACAACGCTGGTCACGAGTTACCGATCCCGACCACTCGACTACCGTGACCAATTTTAGTAGTAATCGAGTCATGATTACTTCAAAAATTCTACTTATCGAATACTGGAGTTTTCTTCATATTAAATTTAATTCAAGGAATTGAATCTACTTATTGAATACCTAAAAACCGAACAGAAATAATAATCAATTATTTAAAATACTTTAAGTGGTAATCTGAGCCTATTAGAATCAAAATCGTATTATTTGTTAAGAATCCAAACTATCTACAGGATAGAACAAACTTTAGTTTTATGCATTATTCGGATCAGTGGATGTGAAAAGAGAAACACTTTAAAATCTAAATTAAACTTAAATTAAATTTATTTTAAAAATTAAATTTCAAAAATTTTAGAGTGAATTAAGAAATAATAAGTACATAAAAAATTGTCCGGATTAAAAAGCAACGTTCTGTCAAAATTTCAGATCAAAATGCTATGGTAGTTTCGGAGACTAGTGGCTTTGAATAAACACACATTACATTTTTATTTACATAGACTAGCTGTACCATGCCACGTGTTGCTGTGGCTCAGTCTGGTTAAATGAAAAGAAAAGAGCTTGTCCATCCAGCCAATTGTGAATCTTATAATGCGCATAATTTTCTTTCCTGGATTGTCTGGTTTAATTACAGAGATTTAATAATAATAATAACTTAAATGCAAAATACATAAATAGGTTCATTCAGATCATAAAATATTAATAAACATAGAGAAGTAATAAACAGCCCAAAACTGTTAAAAAATTACATTAATTTAAATAAAAAAAAAAAACAGTCTCAAACAGTTAAATATACACAAATTGGAAATGGCTTTTCCCTGGAGTCCTTGAGGGCAAAAGGTAAATTTTACAATGCTTCAGGGTACTCAACATTCTTTGTTTTTCCATTTTCAGTGTAGATATACATTTTGTCTGGTTTACCTACAATAGAACTTGCAACATACATTTGTCCATAAGAGAATCAATCTGCATCTAAATCTAAGCATCACAATTCTAAAAATTGCCCCTGATATTTATTGATAGTGATTGCAAATCCAATCAAATTGGGACTTGCAATCTCTTAAACTGAAATGGTATATCTGTTGGTATCGTAGGAATGCGAGGGATAAGGACATCTTCACCATTGAAAGGTCCTGTCAAAAGTGTTCCCCCTATGACGTTGCTTGTTAATTTTTTTACTGCAAGCCGTGTACCATTACACAGCTTTGGCTGGTTGATATTTCGCAAACATGATAATTGGCACACCAACTTTCAACTGCAGTATGTGGGGCGTCATTCCTGGCAGATCAAGTGAATTCGAAAATTCTGTAGGGTAATTCACTGCTTCATTTACTTCCACAACAGTGTCAACAGACTTATAGGTGACTGTCTCATTTTGAATGCAAGACTGAATGATGTTGTTTAACTGGTAGACGTCTTTGTTCTTGGCAGCTAGAATAGCACGTTCACTCAGGCAATTGGGATTTTTAAAATTGGTTTGAATGTCAGGAAATACTCTTTCAACCAATTCTCCTTTGGATGTCACCAAATTGCAGAAGTTATGAGGCAATGAAATTTTCCCTGAGTTCAAATCTACTGGCACCTTTCCGTTTCCAATGTCCATTAATTGATTTGAGAAAATTTCAGCTAATCGATTATTTTGCCGCTGTACACGCATATTTGTAGTTAATTTCAAGGTGTTTACAAGTCGCCACAAAGCAGAGTGTTTCAAAGAAGCATTTATTTCATGTGCTGGTGTTGATCGAGGAACTACAGGTAATGTTTACCTGAAATCTCCTGCAATCAATATTAAAAAGTTCCCAAACAGGCTAGTGTTTCCACGCAAATCTTGTAATGATCGATCAAGAGCTTCAAGCGATTTTTTTGTGTGCCATTTTGCATTCACCCAAACAATAAGTTTGCATTTCTGCAATACTTCTCCCATGCCTGATGCTCTGGAAATATTGCATGTGGGAGTTTCAATGATTTGAATGTTCAATGGCAGTTTCAAAGCGGAATGAGCAGTTCTTCCACCTGGTTACAATGTTGCAGCTATACCTGACGACGCTAGAACTACGGCTATGTATTTTGGGTTCGTACTGCTGCCAGAATCAATTTGATTAGGAATGTTTTACCAGTTCCTACAGGTGCATCTAAGAAGAAGATTTTTCTAATCCCACTATTGATAGTTTGTACTACTTTATGAACTGCATGAATCTATTTATGCATTTTTGCATTTAATTTATTTTGATTATTTCTTATTTATTTTTGTGATTTGCATTTATATAATTTTTACTTATGATTATTTGTTATATATTTTTGTGATATGCATTTATTTAGGTTTATTATTATTTCTTGCATATTTTTGTGATTTGCCAATGCATATTATTGTCTCATTGATTCTTTAAATGTTCTGAAGGAATGCCATCTCACTTGCTACGGACGAAATTTAGCGTCCCAATTATGTTGTGAAATATCGCCCAGCCAAAGCTGTTTATCATTTATCTATGTTTATTAATATTTTATGAACTGCATGAACCTATTTATGTATTTTTACATTTAAGTTATTATTCAGATTAAATCACTGTAATTAAACCAGAATATCCAGGAAAGAAAATTATGCCCATTATAAGATTCACAATTGGCTGAATGGATTAGCTCTTTTCTTTTCATTTAACCAGACTGAGCCACAGCAACGCGTGGCAGGGTACAGCTAGTCTATATAAATAAAAATGTAATGCGTGTTTGTGCAAAGCCACTAGTCTCCGAAACTACTGGAGCATTTGATTTGAAATTTTGACAGAACGTTGCTTTTTGATCTGGACGGGTCTTAATATACTTATTATATCGTAATTCGCTCTAAATTTTTAGAAATTTAATTTTGAAGTGATTTTTCGGTATTATGACGTCATATGATTTTACGTTTCTGTCTGAATGCGAAAATTTATGCTTTACACACAGTTTTTTCGAGATTATTACATATTTTTACTATAATTATGTTTATCGATTGGAATATATATCTAACTTTTTTGTTCTTTGATACTTAATTAGGATTATTTTTCGAATAAATCATTTTTTAAAGATTATTCTTTTAACAAATAAAATTTCGTTTTATAATTTTCGCAACATTCGGATAGTATTATCGCGGGATGTTTATGATTTTGCTTACAAATTACCATTATTCAAACCAAAGGAATTAAATCGAATTGTGTTTACTACAATCCACTCCAAACATTGTACTTATACAAAAAACTGATCATATTTTAGGAGAAAATAAAATGTCTAGCGAATGAATTTTTTATTTCCCAAATTTCAAACGCTGATTTTTCTCTCTGCATCTCAATAGCTGGATACAATAAATCTAAATATTCTGGAAGAGGACAAAAGCATTATCTCTAATACTTTGAATATTAATGGGCATCATATAATTTCTATCCCCAAATTGATGTATTTCACAGAGCTTCCATGTAGAATTTACACCAATGAATTTGAATTTCAATACAAAAACCTTCCTACTTTGTCATCAGAGGATTCTTTGACGAAATAGTGAGCAATAACTACCGAGTTTATATCATAATAACTACGGATGCTTCAAAAAACCATAACACGACTTCTGTTGCAGACATAACGAAAAATTCCTCCTTTGCTTATAATTTAAACCCATTAACATTACATTTAAAGCAGAAGCTCTATTCACAGAATTAAATAAAAAAATTGTTAATTTTATCAGATTGTCATTCTTTTCAAATTGATCTAAAAAATTATAATATAAAATCTCCAAAAGTTATTCACAGATTAGCCAGCAAAATTTTCATCCTTACGCAATTTCTAATTCAAATGGTACTATTATGGACTCTGGGACACTTGAAAATTATTTGGAATGAACAGGCGCATTATGCAAAATAGGTTACGGAATCCAACATTTCCATCCATTGGATTGCTTCGGAGGATATCCATAGCAACATCCGTAGAAAAAGAAGGACAAAAACCAATGAAAATTTTTATTCAAGTAAATGTTTTGAAGGCTTGGGAAAAATTCCGACAATAGACGAAATATCCAAGTGGACAAGAACCAGAAGAGAGGAAATTTTTATTCTTGAAATCATCTGTAAAATGATCATAACTCCACGGTTTTTAAGCAAATTCCATCTACAGGATAATGCAATTTGTTGCACATGTAACTATATCAAAGATCAGGAACATATACTTTTAAATTGTAACAAAATACTCCTCCCAAAGAAATCATCTATGGAATACTCTCAAGATAAATCCACAGCTGAATACTACTTTCAAAGAACTCTTGAAAGCAATAGTCATTAATAAACAAGTGTTCAGAATATTCCTGCTGAAAATAAAGTACTTTGACATCTACTGAATGAAATAAATAATTAAGTTGACTGTCTACATTCAAAATGTAACAGAGAACTGGAAGTATCGTTAATGACACGAGTAACATAACACTACCAAAATACAATACTAACATTGATTGCAGTAAGAAGAACTGAACTACCCTTAACAGTGCGAAGTTTTGATTTGTAAAAATATTAATAATATTAATAAAGAAGTAAGTAAATTCTGCGTGAAATTACTGAAAAAGTAAAATGATGTTATTTACTGTGGATCTTCCTTTACGGAAGCCACTCTGAAACGGAGGAATGCATTGATCCTTTTCCAATTGATATACGAGACGGGCATTGACCATACGTTCTAGCGTCTTACAGAGGGAACTCGTCAGAGCGATAGGCTTATAGTGGAGAGGATTATTTGGATCCTTACCAGGCTTCAGAATAGGAATAACGATTGCTTCCTGCCACTGGCTAGGAAACACATGCTCCCTCCATATTCGGTTGAATAGGTAAAGGAGACTGACAAGTGATTCCTCGCTCAAGTGGCGAAGCATATCTTATGTTATACCATCAGAGCCTGGACTGGTATTTTTAGCCAAGGACAGAGCCTTTCTCAATTTCCACATGTCAAAGTCACAGTTGTAAGGGAGTGGTTGCCGACACCTGAAGTTGATAGGTGTCTGCTCAGAACGATTCTTAGTCGCTAAAAATGTAGCGCTATATGAATCGGAGCTTGACACACTAGCAAAAGAGTGGCCAATGCCATTGGTAACTTCGACAGGTGAAGAATGTACAGCATTTGATGTTTCCAGTATCGGGATGGAAAATTCCCGATACAGGGAGTTTGCAGCTCTTACCTTTCTCCATAACTGTTGACTCATGGTAGACGATGTGATAGAAGGGACATACTTGATCCAAGAATCTCTCTGAATATGTCGCCTTACTCTGCGAGAAATTGCCCTTTTGAAGGCTATGAGATTTTCAGTTGTGGGATATCGTCTGAAGAAACCCACAATTTCCTTTGTTCCCGGTAGGAGGATTGACATTCCTTATTCCATCATGGTTTACTCATCTTCCTCTGTGTTGTTCCACTCTTCGGTATCGCTGCACCAGCAGCGTTCACGATAGAGGTAGTGACATTTCGGACAGAGCTATTAATATCCTGACCTTGAACCATTGTACCGGCAATAACCGCTAACGTGTGAATAAATCCCAATCTGCCAGGTTGAAGTGGTAAGTGTGAGGACGAAATCGCACCCCACTACCATGAACCTGGGAGACTAGGACAGGGAAATGGTTACTATTATAG
Organism: Nephila pilipes; assembly: GCA_019974015.1. Taxonomy (NCBI): domain Eukaryota; kingdom Metazoa; phylum Arthropoda; class Arachnida; order Araneae; family Nephilidae; genus Nephila; species Nephila pilipes. Next base: position 11,802 of record BMAW01090319.1, on the reverse strand, counting down.
AGATCATTTAGAATCACTAAATTCAGCGACGGTAGCAGTGTCGGTGAACAAATGGCTAGATTAAGGGAATGAAATGTCCTAGTGGGAGCATGGAAATACGTTTTCTCGTCGGTGTTCAGCAGACAGAGACTGTGATCAGAGATCAATCGCTCGATCTGCCGACCGAGAGAATTTGTACCATCATACCTCTAATGAGGGCTGTTTCCCTTAAAGTCACCTAGCAAAAGGAAGGGAGCTGGTAACTGTTCGACTAGTTGGTCTAAATCCATTTGTGACACAACATCGTTTGGTGGCAGATAAATGCAGCTGACTGTGATTAAAGTGCGAGTTTGAATTCGCACAGCCACAGCCAGCAACGATGTGGTCAGTGTAATGACGTTATGAGGACAGTTCTGGGATGAGAGGATGCAAACACCTCCAGAAGAAGGTGATGCTGCATCAACATCCCGTCGTACACAAAAATATCCATGCACTCGGGTTGTCATATTATTCTTTAGAAAAGTTTTCTGAAGAGCAACACACACAGGTTGGTGCGTAGACATAATGGATTTGAGATCCTCTAGTCTGGGTCGTAAACCACGGCAGTTCCAGGAAACAAAAGCCATTAAATGGGCGCACTGGAAGTGGAAGGTCCCGTTTCCAGGACCCCCATGGAGTCATAATCTTCGGGCGATGGGTGTAACACCGCCGCATCCCCATCAATGACCCTAGTTTTTTTTGCGAGGGACGCTATTCTATGCCGAAAGTTTTAGTTTTTGCCTCTGCAAAGCTTTCGACCTGGCCAATGGACTAGTCTGATTAGCCTTTGCAGAGGAAGGGGCTTTTAGAATATTTATTTTTTTCTTTGATAGCAGTGTCTTAGGTTGTGGTGCCTTTTTGGTGGGTTGCGGTTTCTTATGTTTAGGCTGCTTAGTTTTAGTCATAGGGATCGGTACTGGAAATTGCGTGGATTTGGAAATTTTAGTTGTCTGGGTTGCCGTTGCGTTGCTTTTTCCCTGTATAGTGACTACACGGCGAGCCTCGGGTACGAAAAATTCTGCAGTGTCTTCACCGTTGTTATTTCTTTTTCTTCGGCTCATTTCGGGCAAGAACGTGAGTATGCAGGATGGTTTCCCTGACATTTGACGCTCTTCTCTGCAGCGTTCCAGGAAGCACTCTCGTGTCCTGTTGCTGTACATTGAACGCACGTCAATTGTCCCTTACACGCGTTCTTAGATTGGCCATATCGTTGGCAATTAAAACATTTCAGAGGGTTAGGAATATATGGTCGGACGGAGAGTCGGAGATATGCGGCCTGAATTGTTTGTGGCAGGGAAAAAGTCGAAATGGTCAAGATGAGGTGCTGGGTGTTAAGCACCTTACCATCTCTCCTAATCGTAATCCTCCGGACACCACAAACCAGCGGGTCCTGCAAATTCTCCAACATCTCTTCCTCCGACATGTTTTCCAATTCCCTTGAGGATACCATGCCCTGAGAGTAATGAAGTTTTTTATGTGTTGAAGTTGTCACTGGAATAGGTCCCAAGGACTTCATCTTCATAACAAGTTGTGCTTGTTTAGAATCATTGACTTCAACTAAAATATCCCCAGAAGGCAATTTCTTGATATCTTGAACGGTTCCTACCATACCCTGAATTCCCTTTTTGATCAGAAAGGGAGATATGATAGCAAAAGTTTCAGTATCTCTTTTTTTATAAAGAAACGGAAGTGCATCATTTCGGTAGATATGTCCGAGTTTTCGGCAGTTGCATTATCATCATAACATTCCACACGGTCAGCCCATGGTTCACTGTTCAAATTTAAGGAATGTTTTATAGCTTTGGGAGCCAAAAACGATTTTCCTTTCATTGTATCCATAGTGCCTGAGAAAAAAAGAGAAGAACATGGATTTGCTTCTAGTTCGACAGGGCCCCTACCAAACAACGTCTCCTTAATCTTTCCTAACGTGGAAACGAGTAACCTCCGGAGAGATTCGTTCCAGCCGGACAATGTGATTGCCCCATTACGTGCCCAGGCACAGTCCAAGGCTGGAGCCAAGGAGGATTTCTCGCAATGGGAGGGAGGTCACACCATTCAGCCATACGCAAACCAAGGCTCTCCTTCTGGGCACATTTTGAGGATCAAGTTCCGAAACTGTTACCGACGGCGCATGCAACTAATTTCATCGCATACCCTTCTCCAACCAGAGTCCGTTCCAAACATGCCCATGCGGTCTCCCACTTGGTACCTTCGCATGAGAGGTAGTAAGGCCCGTTATTGCCAGAGCTAGGCTCGCAGGAAATCGACATTGATACGCCATCGTCCTTTTAGTGTGTTAGTAGACATCATGAAGATTTTTTTAATTTTTAAATATATATATATATATATATATATATATATATATATATATATATATATATATATATATATATATATATATGTGTGTGTGTGTGTGTGTGTGTATATATTGTAATATTTTTATAATTTTTGTATCTTTTATAACACAAATGTTAACACAGACACAAAAATAAAACAAAGTTAGTTTAAACTGCTTTCCGCTTGATATCGTAAAATATCATGCGGAAAACCCCCTAAAGCAAAACACGTGACAAAGAAGAAGAAAAAGAGGGGAAGAAGAAAAGGAAAAAAAAGATCACTGAGGTACCTCGGGGTTGTGATGCTCGTACTCATCTCAAGAAGATGAGTCCCCTGAGGGAATTTCCAGCTTGGAATATGCCAAGGTTTATGTATCATCACCCCTTTGCTTCATGCAGCAAGAGCACCACATGTCCCATTCTTTTCCAGAGTATCTTTGACTTCCATCGCTATCAGTATGCGGATTTTATTGCAATTTATACTGACGGATCGAAAGGAACTGGATATGTCAGCTGTGGTGTCTTTTCAAACGACATCCGGCACAGTTATCGGCTCGACTCTTCCTGCAGTGTCTACACTGCCGAAGCAGTCGCCATTTACTGTGCCCTCAGTTTAGTCGAGAAGTCTAGTTCCCGAATATTCGTCATATATACTGACAATAGGAGCATCCTGTAAACATTGGTACATCTTGACGATCGAAGTCATCCGATTGTGGTTGAAATTTCTGACATTATTTGCCAGCTATATAGCAGGGGTTATGTTATAAAATTCTGCTGTATACCTGGTCATGTAGGTATTTTAGGCAATGAACAAGCGGACTCGGCTGCACGTTCGGCAATGAATCCTGTGCATCTTGCAGTCCCTTTTGAAGACATACGACGTCACATTTTAATGCTCATTCATCAGACATGGCAGTAATCGTGGAATCTACAGATTAATAACAAATTACACTCTTTGAAGCGAAACATTGGAGATTGGCCTGTTTTCCCAATGCGAAGAGCTGATATCAGATTGACTCGCCTTCGCATTGGACATACTCGATTTACTCACAAACATCTTTTGTTTCGAGAAGATTCACCGGAGTGTCCTTCCTGCCCTGTCCTTTACTCTATTCATCATATTTTAATTGACTGTCCGGTGTTTGATCACCATCGCCGGACTTTTTTTCATTCATCTGTTTTAAATCTATCTGATTTTGTTAATTCTTTTTAACAAATGTTTTGGAGCAGCATATTCTACTATGGCTCTTGCGCCATAAAACCTTACCGTCACTCACTTACTCACACTCTTTTGGTTCCTCTGTGCTGCTGGTGTGGTCTTGATGGTCGTCTCAAACCTTTTTTATTCTTAATTCTGTCCTCCCATCGTCCGTACTGATTATTTTCAAACAATAGAACATCCACTCGATAGAGAATTTCATGCTCTATCTTGTGGAATTTTTTATATTTACCCAATATTTTTATTCCAATTGATGAGAAGTTTTTACTGATTTTTCATTATTTAATTAATTACAATATATTTAATCACTCCTTCTTTAAAATTCTTTTACCACTGGATAGAACATTTTTCGCTCTATCCGATGGTATTGTTTATTTTACTTCATATTAATTATGCGAGAGGATGCAGCATCATTTATTTGGTACATCCTTGATGTCTATTCTCCCTTCCCAACATGGACGCCATTGATTCTTTAAGTCATGGATACCCACGTTGGTAATTTATATTAAATTATTCATTTCCTTTTCTGTTCACACTACCCATTAATGTTTCGTACCTCTGGATCCGGGAATTTCTTCCCTATCCTGAGATACATACGCGCAAAATTTTTCTTAACTTCCCCCGGAAATAACCACGTTTCTCCGTGGATACACTTAACTTTATTTTCGCCTTTCAATGGCCGCCATTGAAGCTCGCTCGTGAGGAAGAAGCACCTTTTTCATTAACTTTTTTAACTCTCGTAGTCCTAATTTCATATGTATTACTCAACTAAGGATTCCATCTGATAGATCTGAATTTTCCCTACCAGATGACAATAGTCATTACAAGTTTTTCCTCATATCTAGTCAGATGCGAGACTTTTTATAAACATTATTTTAACCTTCCCTCCCCCTCATTTTTAATGGCGTCGTCTTCCTCATTCTATAATTCTCACATATTGGTTGATTGCTGAGGAGAAACCTCTTCACTAATAATTAACATTTTAATTCTTAACCCCTTCCTTATTCCAAATTTCAATGTTACGTCTCATTGTTATTTCTCATTAAAATTATTTAATTACTTAATCTCTCACTTAATCCTCTCTAGTAAAACATTACTTGTTTTGTTAGACTGATTAGTTCTTAAATATTACTACAAATTTGTTTTCCTTCTTAATGATTATTTTTGCAAACAAACAGGATATTGCATCAGAAACAATCTGTAACAGACTTTCCACCAATAAATTATTATTATATTCAATTCTATAATTATACGCATACTTTAATATTCTATACTCAAATGTATTCAATTATATTATTGTATTACCACTTCTCAGGTGTTGTGTGACCTAAAACATACTGCCTCACACCACATGAGATCTGATTTTGATGAGCCCCCATTAGCTATTTCCCACTCAACCAGCCCTCAGGGGCTTACCTTCTTCAGGTAAGTACGGGTTTCTCGAACCCGAGGGACCTGAGAGATCTTTTTCTTTCCCATGGGGTTTACTGTCTTTGGTAAACACGGGTAACGCGCCCCCGAGATTCCCTAGCGATCCTTCTCTTACTTTCGACCTTCCTTCTTGTCACAACTTTTATCCTTTCGTTTCTCTTCCGTCTAGATCACAGCTAATAGTTCAGATTGCTATGTCTACTCGTTTACTTTCAATTTTGCTTCCCCCGTCTTGAATTAGTTTTGTTCATTTCTGTTTTAATCTTATTTATTATAGTCCGTGAGTGAGTGCGTGAGTGAAAGTAGGTTTTAATGGCGCAAGAGCCAAAGTAGGCTATGCTGTGCCAAACACTAGTTAAAATCTATTCAAAAGAAACAGCCTTAAAAACACAAGATAAAAGGGAAAAACACACAAAAGATAAAAAGTTAAAAATCAAATGTGGTGTAAAAGGCCAATATGACGTAAAAAGGCAAATAAATTATGGTGGGGGTTTTCCCCCACCAAGTCAGACAGATTTAAAACAGATGAATGAAAAAAAGTCCGGCGATGATGATCAAACACCGGACAGTAAATTAAAATGTGATGAATAGAATAAGGGACATGGCAGGAAGGACACTCGGGAGCATCTTCTCCAAACAAAAGATGTTTGTGAGTGAATCGAGTATGTCCAATACGAAGGCGAGTCAATCTGACATCGGCTCTTCGCATTGGAAATACAGGCCATTCTCCAATGATCGGCTTCACCGAGTGTAATTTGTTATTTATCTGAAGACTCCAAGATTCCTGTCATGTCTGATGAATGAGCATTAAAATATGACGTCGAATGTCCTCAAATGGGACTGCGAGCTGCAGAGGATTCGTTGCCGAACGTGCAGCCGAGTCCGCTTGTTCATTTCCTAAAATACCTACATGACTAGGTATCCAGCAGAATTTTATGCCATAACCCCTGTATAAAGCTGACAAATATTATTTGCAATTTCAACCACGATAGGATGACTTCTATCGTCCAGATATACCAATGTTTCCAGGACGCTCCTGCTGTCAGTATATACAACGAACTTTCGAGAACTGGATGTCTCGACTAATTTCAGGGCACAGTAGATGGCGACTGCTTCGGCAGTGTAGACACTGCAGGAAGAGTCGAGCCGGTAATTGTGCCTGATGTCGTTCGAATCGATACCACAGCCGACGTATCCAGTTCCCTTCGATCCATCCGTGTAAATAGGAATAAAATCCTCATACTGACAGCGATGGAAGGCAAAGATCCTCTGGAGAACAAAGGGACATTCGGTGCTCTTGCTGTAAGAAGCAAAGGGGTTATGATATATAAACCTTGGAATATTCCAAGGTGGAAATTTAATAAAATTTCGTTGCTGAACATCCAAGTCATGTAGGCAGAGTTCCTCGATGAATACCATCACCCTCTCAGAAAAAGGCCGAATGAAGGATGGACGAGCACTGTACAGGCTCCTTAAGGACGGGCTGGTATTAATGTTTTGTGATGGATGAGATGGCAGAGTTGACATTTTGAAGTGATAGTAGAGCGACAGTTTCAGGCGCCGCAAAGCCAAAGGTAGCTGGTTACAGAGGACATAGAGACTCTGCACAGGTGACGTTCGGAAAGCACCACAGCAGATTCTCAGAGCATTATGGTGGACTGGGTCAAGCTTCCGCAAGGTAGTTTTGCAGGTAGATCCGTAGACGATGCATCCGTAGTCGATCCGAGACAGAATCACCGACTGATACACTCGGAGTAGAGAAATTCGATCCGCTCCCCAAGAGGTGTTGGATAACACCTTCAAGATGTTGAGGGATTTCTCACACCTTTTCCGCAGATGGAAAATGTGCGGAAGGAAAGTTAGTTTGCGGTCGAAAATTACTCCGAGGAAGCGGACGTCAGGGACGACATGAATAGACGTATTACGGATGTGAATGTCAGGATCGGGATTGAGGCCCCGTTTAATACAAAAATGCACGCAACTACTCTTACTGGGAGAAATACTATGCCCATTCGCGTCACACCATGTAATCAGGTTATTGACTGCGGTCTGAAGTCGTCGCTCAATGATACGCATTGACAATCCTTCGCAGGAAATCTGCAGATCGTCCACATATAATGAACCATGTACAGATGGTTGTAGATGAGAAAGTATAGGTGACAGATGACAAATAAAAAGAGTGGGGCTCAAAATGCTCCACTGAGGAACTCCTTCAAATTGAATAAAAGATGAAGATAAAATATTACCAACCCGTAATTTAAAAGATCTAAACGATAAAAACATTTTAATAAAAAGAGGTAAATTGCCTCTCAGACCATAATCGTAAAGAGTGCGCAGAATCCCATAGCGCCACGTACGGTCATATGCCTTTTCGATATCAAAGAAAATAGAAACCAAATGATTCCTCCGTACGAAAGCAGAACGAATCTGACTTTCGAGTAGAAGGATGTTATCTACAGTGGATCTTCCTTTACGGAAGCCACTCTGAAACGGAGGAATGCATTGATTCTTTTCCAATTGATATACGAGACGGGCATTGACCATACGTTCTAACGTCTTACAGAGGCAACTCGTCAGAGCGATAGGCCTATAGTGGAGAGGGTTCTTTGGATCCTTACCAGGCTTCAGAATGGGAATAACGATTGCTTCCTGCCACTGGCTTGGAAACACATGCTCCCCCCATATTCGGTTGAATAGGTAAAGGAGACTGACAAGTGAATCCTCGCTCAAGTGGCGAAGCATATCGTATGTTATTCCATCAGAGCCTGGACTGGTATTGTTAGAAAAGGACAGGGCCTTTCTCAATTCCCACATGTCAAAGTCACAGTTGTAAGGGAGTGGTTGCCGACACCTGAAGTTGATAGGTGTCTGCTCAGAACGATTCTTAGTCGCTAAAAATGTAGCGCTGTATGAATCGGAGCTTGACTCACTAGCAAAAGAGTGGCCAATGACATTGGCCACTTCAACATGTGAAGAATGCACAGCATTTGCAGTTTCCAGTATCGGGATGGAAAATTCCCGATACAGGGAGTTTGCAGCCCCTACCTTTCTCCATAACTGTTGACTTGAGGTAGACGATGTGATGGAAGAGACATACCTGATCCAAAATTCCCTCTGACTATGTCGCCTTACTCTGCGAGCAATTGCCCTTGCCCTTTTAAAGGCTATGAGATTTTCAGTTGTGGGATACCGTCTGAAGATACCCCACAATTTCCTTTGTTCCCGGTAGGAGGATTGACATTCCTTATTCCACCATTGTTTACTCATCTTCCTCTGTGATGTTCCACTCTTCGGTATCGCTGCATCAGCAGCGTTCACGATTGAGGTAGTGACATTTCGGACAGAGCTATTAATATCCTGATCTTGAACCATTGTACCGGTAATAACCGCTAACCGTGTGAATAAATCCCAATTTGCCCAGTTGAAGCGGTAAGTGGGAGGACGTAAACGCACCCCACTACCATGAACCTGGGAGATCAGGAGAGGGAAATGATCACTATTATAGAGATAATTTAGAACCTCTAAATTCAGAGATGGTAGCAGTGTCGGTGAACAAATGGCTAGATCAAGGGAATGAAAAGTCCTAGTGGGAGCTTGGAAATACGTCTTCTCGTCGGTGTTCAGCAGACAGAGACTGTGATCAGAGATCATTCGCTCGATCTGCCGACCACGAGAATTTGTACCATCATACCCCCACTGAGGGCTGTGTCCATTAAAATCACCAAGCAGAAGGAAGGGAGCTGGTAACTGATCGACTAGTTGGTCTAAATCCATTTGTGACACTACATCGTTAGGTGGCAGGTAAATGCAGCAGACTGTGATTAATGTGCGAGTGTGAATTCGCACAGCCACAGCCAGCAACGATGTGGTCAGTGTAACGACGTTACGAGGATAGTTCTGGGATGTCAGAATGCAAACACCTCCATTAGAAGGTGATGCGACATCAACATCCCGTCGTACACAATGATATCCACGCACAGGAGTTGTCATATTACTCTTCAGAAAATTTTCCTGAAGAGCAACACAGATAGGTTGATGCGTAGATAGTATGGATTTGAGATCCTCTATTCTGGATCGTAAACCACGGCAGTTCCAGGAAACTAAAGCCATTAATTGGGCGCACACGAAGTGGAAGGTCCCGTTTCCAGGACCCCCATGGAGTCATAATCTTCGGGCGATGGGTGTAATATCACCGCATCCCCTTCAATGACCCTCGTTTTTTTGCGAGGAACGCTGTTCTTCGCATTTAGTTTCAGTTTTTGTCTCTGCAAAGCCTTGGACCTGGCCAAAGGCCTTGTCTGATTAGCTTTTGCAGAGGAAGGGGTTTTAAGAATATTTATTTTTTTATTGGTTTGCAGAGCTTTAGTGTTAGGTTGCGGTGTCTTTTTGATAGGTTGCGTAGTCTTAGTTGTAGGATCAGGTTCAGGACATTGGGTGGATTTTGAAACTTTAATTGTCTGGGTGACCGTAGCGTAGCTTTTTCCCTGTACAGGAGTACGGGAAGCTACTACGCGGCGAGCCTCGGTATATGATAAATTCTGCAGTGTCTTCACCGTAGAAATTTCTTTTTCCTCGGTCCATTTCGAGCAAGAACGAGAGTAGGAAGGTTGTTGCCCTGACAGTTGACGCACTTTTCTGCAGCGTTACAGGAAGCACTATCGTGTCCTGTTGCTGTACAGCGAGCGCACGTCAACTGTCCCCTACAAGCGTTCTTGGAGTGGCCATATCGTTGGCAATTAAAACATCTCAGTGGGTTTGGAATATATGGTCGGACGGAGAGTCGGAGATATGCGGCCTGAACTGTTTGTGGCAGGGTAGGAGTCGAAAATGTCAAGATGAGGTGCTGGGTGTTAACACCTTACCATCTCTCCTAATCGTAATCCTCCGGACACCACAAACCAGCTGGTCCTGCAAATTCTCCAAAATCTGTTCCTCTGACACGTTTTCCAAATCCCTTGAGGATACTACGCCACGAGAGTAGTTCAAATTTTTATGTGGTGAAGTCGTTACAGAATAAGGTCCTAAAGTATTCATACTCATTACAAGTTGTGCTTGTTTTGAGTTTGATACCTCGATTAATAGGTCCCCAGAACGTAGCTTCTTTATGTCCTTAACTGTTTCTACCATGCCCTGTATTCCCTTTTGAATCAAAAAGGGAGGTATGGTAGTAAAATTTTCGGTTTCCCTTTTTATTAGAAAGAATCTAAAGTTATTATTTGTATTTTCTGATTTTTCTATATTTTCAGTTTCTAATTGAAGTTCTACACGATCAGCCCATGATTCATTATTTGATTTATTTGAGTTTTTAACAGCTTTGGGAGCCAAAATCGAATTTTCTTTAGTTATCACCATATTTGCCTTTAGAAAAAAAAATTTCACGGATAGACTTCTAGTTCGATGGGCCCCCGCCAGACCCATCTCCCCACCCTTTCCTAACGTGGAAACGAGTAACCTCCGGAGAGATTCGTTCCAGCCGGACAATGTGAACAGCCCCATTACGTGCCCAGGAAGAGGCACAGGTCCAAGGCCGAAGCCGAGGAGGATTTCTCGCAATGGGAAGGAGGTCACACCATCCAGCCACACGCAACCAAGGCTCTCCCTCTGGGAACATTTTAAAGGATGACATTCCAAAACTGTAACCGACGGCGCACGCAACTCCTCTCCTCGCACACCCTTCCCCAACCAGGACCTTTTCCAATCACGCCCATGCGGTCTCCCACTAGGTACCTCCGCATGAGGGGTACTGGGGCCCCGTATTGCCAGAGTTAGGCATGCAGGAAATTGGCATTGATACGCCGTCGGCCTTTTAGCGTTTTAGTAGAGACACCACAAAGATTTTTTTTTTAATTTTAAATAATTTTATTCAATTTTTTTTTAATTTTTTTTTCAACACAAGAGTTAACATAAACATTAATAAGAAAAAAAAACTATGTTAGTTTAAACTGTTTTTCGCGTGATATTATAAGATATCAAGCGGAAAACCCCCCAAAGGAAAACACATGACACATGACAGGAAAAAAAGAGGGGGGGGGGAAGAAGAAGAGGAAAACAAAGATCACTGAGGTACCTCGGGGTTGTGAAGCCCGTACTCATCTCAGGTAGATGAGCCCCCTGAGGGGTTATTATAGTCCGTATTTGTATTATTTTTGTTTTCGTTTTTCTCTGTTGGCCTTACCAAGACGCATGTTTGCCGTGTGCGGCGTCCCGTAAGGAGGAAAGTGGGAACCTGGGGATACCTTTTGCGTTCCCTTTGGCCCATGCTTCGCTGTAGACGGGTGGCAGGAGTTAGCCCGCTTCTGTCAATCGGCTGGTGGTAAGTCTCTTTGTGGATTCTTCCGCGAAGAGACACTGCTGTAGGGCTAGTGCTGCAGATAAGGGGTGCATCGGTTTTCCTGGTGGATCATCGCCCTGATGCTGCAGTGCTATATCCTGGGTGACCTCCATGTAAGTGCCGTGCCTGACGTATGTCAGTTGACCGGCAACTGCCTCCCTCGTAGGACTCCATGGTGGGTGGAGGCACACCAGGATGAACAAACTCTTTTTTTCTATGGATCCCCATTTTTCGTGCCTGGGTAAAGGCCTTGTTTTACCCACAAATTTCAACATTGATGAAACTGCCAAACATGCTCGTTTTCTGATCCTTTCTTTACCAAACAATAAATTGTCCCAACAATCTCCGTTTGCAATACAAAAAGCACTGCTTGGTATCGGTGGTGAACCGAGATCTGTCAAGAAATTAAAATCTGGTGACCTGCTCGTGGACACGAAGACTGCTTTGTAGTCGAAGTCCTTTTTGTT
>BMAW01090315.1:113985-145386 GCA_019974015.1 Nephila pilipes | reverse complement strand
CGATCGACTTAAAAGTTTGACACGTTTCAAGCAAAGGTTCGTACTCTAGAAAGACCTGGTTACTGATTTACTACGAGCGCCATCTCTGGGTTAGTCTCGGGAGTTATTGATTGATGTATTAATAATATTGTGTTAGGATTGAGATATTTCTTCATAGCATAGAAATAATTTTCTTATAAAAATTGTTTGATAGAAGAATCATTACAGTGATTTAGAGATTGTAGTCATTTAAAACTACCCACATTCTACAAAGTTATGAAAGTAATTTGAAATTAAATTGTTATTAATATATTCGTGACTCAAACTCTTAACGTGATTAGTTCAAAAAAAACTTTTCTGTTTCGTGATGAACTATTGATATTTCACTTTAAAAAATATCAACTGATGAATTAGACAATATTAAAATCAATTTAATGAAATTAATAATTTATTAGATATACAGTTTATATATACCCACAGTTTATATACAGGGTGTCCGGCCTTAATGTGAACCAATAGCTAATTCACGAATCGTTCGGCTTAGATATGCACTTCCAATTTGAAAAATGTTTTAAAAAAGGTAAATAATGTTTTTACGAGCTTTTCAAACCAAAAAATTAATTTAGAAAAAAATTACAAAAATTAAATTTTTATACCGTTCCCAGGTCCTATCACTTACATTTAGGAAAAGATGCAGTACACAAAAACAAAGTAAACACAAAAAGTTTCATTTCATTACGATAAAAACTGACCGAGTTATGGAACTTTGAAAATCATACATTTCATCCATTTTCTCGGCCATTTTCAAGAAGCTAGTAAGGGGCCGTCTCGAAAGTGAAATTAATTGGAACTCTGCCAGGAAACTTTCGCTATTGCACGTCACTCTTATGTAAATCGTTTTTAAATTTAAAAGTACATACATTACGATAATAATACTATAATTAAGTACTTAAGAAATAAAATTTATTCTGTGTAAGCGTAAAACATAGACAAAATAAATTATTTTTGACGAAGAAAGCATTTCAAAAGCAGTTCTAAGAAATAGACTTATTTACTGCGGCTGCAGACTGATTTGCTGCGGTACTGAACATGGCGAGCTTTAAAAATCTGTTGTGTTGTCGCTTTCAATTGCATACAGTCGTATTCTAATATTACGAATTCTAGTACGGGAGAACAAGATTTATACAAATGAAGAATACTGCGAAATGGTACTGTTGTATGGGCAGTGTAATCGAAATAAGAAAGAGGTGGCAAGACTTTATGCCATTAAATTTCCCAGTCGAAGACATCCAACTTATTGTACAATTGCCCGTGATGTTTAAGGCTTGTATAAAACTGGGAGTTGTCATAGACATATTCCCTTGTCTCGTGCCCTTCCAGCTTGCAGATACCCGTTGAGGTTGTTCTAGGATATGTCCTGGCTCATCCTGAAAGTAGTGTTCGGGATATTAGCAAGGCTTGTTCCTACTCAAAATCGACGGTGTGGAACATATTAGTTACATACGTACGGTGCATATCCTTATCGTCCAGTCCGGGCGCAGGAACTAATGCCCGGAGACCAGGAGCGGCGTTTTGATTTTTGCAATTTCGTGTTAAACACACTAGATGAAAATCCAGATTTTTTTGAATATATATTAATGTTAATTGTAAAGCTATTTTGATTTCTCTTTGAAAATGTTAAAAATCAAAAGATAGGAGAATGTCGCGAGCGCTCAATTATTTTTGTATAGTTTATTAAACTGCGATTGGCTACACTACTCGAATTCGGAGAAAATGAACAGAACTTGAGAACATGGCGATGGTGCGAATGCGTCGAATTCAAACCGCTATCTAGAACGATAATTCACCCCACCTTCTGAATTTGAACTATGTGTCTTTTTGTGTGTGCCCATTCAAATCATCAATAAATTGTTGTAAAATCTCGAAGCTCTGCAATCCTTGGAATTTGAAGATCTATAGAATATAACTGTTAACAATCGATTCCACTAATAAATCAGAGAGGTAAATATTTTATTTTCGAAATAGAAATCACATTGTTTTAAATGATATGTGGAAGATCTCTGTTGAATGGATTAATCTTGGTATAGACCAATGGTTCTCAAATATTTTAAAATCATGGCTTCCTTAAGAGTCTACTAACATTTGTAGGGGCCCTATATATAAATTTCTGAGAAATATTTTAACTAAGTAAAATATTGCGAAAAAATAGTACGATAAAGTAAAATTTAACATACCATAAGTTTATTCATTCTTGTATTTATGAAAAACTTGAGAATGATTTATCATAGTAATTTCCACAATGTTTGTTCAAAAATTTGAAAGGCGAATTATGGCCATCGGTTATGGTATGGGCCGAAGTTATTTTTGTCGAGTCGTAGGTTTGAGTCGTAGGTAGGTTGAAGTCATCTTTGTAACAAAATGACTGCAGTGCTGTCCATAAAATTCTGTTTATGAGAATGTGGTTAATATTTATTATACTATTACTAGCTAGTCACCATGGGGGGAGGGGTAGTATTCTTTTAATTTGTTCACAATTTCATCATTTTTTAAATTATAATATTCGTTTGAAATAAGGTTAAAAGAAATTTAAATTTTTCATAACGTACACAACGATTAATTAAAAATTTTTTTAAAAAAAATTAGCCCAAAGAACTTTTTAAAATTAAATCTTCTATATCTATTGAATTAAATATTCAAAGTCATAACTGTACACTGAGTAAATCTAATTATCATTAACATAATCCGTCAATTCAAGGCTATTCTTAATAATAATAATTATATAAAAAAATCAACGGTATTTTGTAAAATATTTTGCAGCTTTAGTAATGTAAGTATTGAAACTATTAGTCATTGCTGAAATTTAAATGGTATTTTATGAATTTTAGGAGTAAAAAAGATATAAAGAAGTTTCACAGTGTATTTTGTTTTTATAGGGATTTTCTTATACAAATCTTTATTTATTCTGGAAATCTCTTTGTCGTCATTTTTTAACTTAATAAAAGTATTATTATTGATAAAATGTTTATTAGTTACAGTAGCTTCAGATTTTGCAAGCAATTTTTGCAAATAGATTCATCATTTCAATTTTGTATTTTTATGTCTATATTTATTTTCCATTTCTCTTTATATCAATTTTTTTCCCCCTTTTATTTCCACTTTTTTTTTTTTTTTTTTTTTTTAATTTTTAACCCAATTTTTTTTTTTTTTTTTTGTATTTTAACAATGTCGTGTTTTAGTTTGGTAGGGTTTTCTTTTCCACGTTACATTTTTCTTTCTGATTTATATTTTCCAGTCGTTCTTTTTTATTTTATAAAAAATGGTTTGTGTATCACTCCAGAAATTTTTGATTTTGAACATTTTTTGACATGTATATATCGCAAAATTTATCCTAGTTTATACTTCTTCCCTTTTCTCCATTTTTATAAATATTTTTTTTCTTTGAATTTATGTATTTTTTTTTATTTTAATTTATGATTAAGGTTTCTTATATTTTATGCAATATTCTTGTTTGTACAGTTGTTCATTTACTTTTGTGATTTGTGTTTTGCTATGGTATATTTTGACTGAATGGCAAAGTATTATTATAATCTAATTTGATTTTAAAAATGTATGGTTGCTTAGATTAACTTTACATATGGTTGCTTAGATTAACTTATGTAACTTTACATATTTGCGAGTAATTGTCTACATTTTTTTTTTTTGAATTATTGGTTATTCTGTAATTATTTTAGTGACTGTATATACTTATATAATCTTACTCGGTATTAAGATATAATTGTATATTTACTGTCTTTAAAAATTGCCACTTATATTGCATTGTAATGTTTTTTTTTTTTTTTTGTATACGTTTTCTTAGGTTTAGTTGTTAGGTTTTACTTTTATAATTGTGCTTTTATACGTATAAAATTAATACTTCTCATAAATTTTATTGTATTAGTTGTGTCGAATGAATATTTGGCGATGATTTTAGTTTAAATCTGGTTTTCATTGTGCTCGAGTTTACTTTAGGGATACCTAAATATTGTAAGTATAGCAGATATTTTGAATATACAGTGTATTGTTCTGATTATTTTAAATAATCACTTTATTTTCTTGATACGGTTTTTTTCATATTTTCTATGAAGATGAATTGAGTAGAGAGTGAAAAAAAAGGCTAATGTTTATTTAGATGACCACAAGAATTGCACATATGAATCAGATTAAAAGGTCGCTAATATAAATGTAGAAAAGGATATTGAATTAATAGAACAAGCGATAAAAGTAAAAACCAAAATTTTGTGGAATATAAAGAATTTAGACTGTACTTATCAATGTAATAAATTTGGTAATGTGTGTGTTATTAGTTACAATAGGAATGTTTTTCTTTATAGTTTCTACAATTTTGAAAAAAGTAATATTTGTTAAAAGAACAATTAATTTTTAATCTACGACCGGATTGTTGAGGCAATCGTCTTAAATACAAAACCTATAAAACGATCAATAAAAATCAATTTAATAAGAATTCTAAATTTTTTCTTTGAAAAATGTTTAATCGTATTTACATCCAAAATGCGTAATCATAAATACATTCTTCAAGCTTTGAAATATTGCAACGTTAGAAATTATCAACATAGGTTTGATGTTAACCATTTTTTAATAAGGTGCATAATAATAATAAAATTGAAATTAGTCGCATTCATTTACATGGTTTAGATAATGTTGAGGTGAGCTGAGTCAAAATTGTTCTTTATATTAAAAATAAGTTATGGTGGGAAAACTACGTTATTGAATATTGTAAGGCATTGTACCCATATGGGTTAAATATAACGCATTGTAATAAAAAAAAATGGGTTATAAAGTACTAAACAAAATTATTATAAACATTTTTATAATAATATATTGATAATAAAAATTAAAAGTGTCTTTTTGGAGAAAAGTGAGGTTGAAAGGGTATAAAGAAAATCATGAATAAAGATGATATTTTAAAAAAATCACATTGAACTTAGTGATAAATTTGAGAAAGATTTTAATATTAAAAGCATTAAGTACTTTTTTTCTGTTTTGCATTCAATAAGAGAAATTTATTATGTCAGCGACTAGTTATTATCTATATATATATATATATATATATATATATATATATATATATATATAAAAGCGAAATACCACTGACTGACTCATCACGAGATCTCTAAGACTATACAACCGATTGACTTGAAATTTAGCATAGTTACTCATTTTGCGATGAAGACGCTCACTAAGAACGGATTTTAAGGAATTCTTATCCAAAATGTGATTTTCATCCGTTAATCTTTTCTTATCCATCGGTTATGTCATTTTTGGCGACTTTATCGCTAAAAATGACATGAACGACGCCAAACGGAATATATATTTTTATATGTATACTGTGTATTGCTACCAATTAAGTTTAATTGGCGAGATTTGAGCGTGCGAAATGGAAAAATACCAAAAAATTTAATATTGAAGCGCTGATGGAGGATGATTTTATCACCAAATATCTTCCACCGCCAAGTCGAATCATTTCAATGACCTTGCATTGTGAATTTTAAAAGGCTATACTATGGTAACCCCGGCTGATTTCGGACCGCTTTGCTGAGCAAACGATAATTTTTTATTGTTGTGGAAACTAGACGTAAGTTTTAAATTTATGAGAAAAGTATTTTCTTATTAAGAATGATTGATAAATTGCATTTGTAAATCTAAACGTAATCTTACGAAGATATTGAAGTTGGCTTTTAACAAATGAATAATAACGGTATGTTATTCATATCATTGATAAAAAAAAAGTAGCTGTCAAAATATTTATTTTGTTGTACGCATTAACTGTAACCTAATGTAAATATTATGCAAAAGTTTTGTTTTCTGTATTTTGGCAATTTTTAGTTTTTGGTCCCTAGGAAATAAACGTTTTTGTTTTTTTTAAAATGGCCGGATATTTTATCGTTTTCAGAATACAGAATTATTTTTAATGCTATGATTTTTTAAGAGCTATTCTGTCTATTCAATTGCAGTTCTAGATATGCTGCTAGAGTAAGAGTTATCCCTTTGCAAAAAGGATAACGCTATACGGGCGATTTTTTGCTAAAAATTGTATCATTTATATTTTTGTTAGTATTTTTTGTTGAATTTTTAAATAATTTGATTTTAAAAAATTAATTTCGGTTATATTTTTTAACTTGAAAAGTATTTCATTGCAGGTTAACACAAATTTATTTTTCATATTTACTTTTCAGTTATAGTTTTTAATAATGCATGTTGAATATATTTGGATAGATGGAATACCTACTCATTTCTAAGTTTTTAAAATTCTTGGCGACGGAGCATGTTTATTTTCGTCTCTGTCTTTGCTGGTGTTCGGTGACATATCGATGGCGTATAAAATGAGAAATATTAATGTTTCTCACGTGTTTAACAACTGGTATCGGTTTAAATGCTACACTCAAATGCTAACTGGCGCTCCTTATAATACTAACGATTTATATTTTACCGAAAGGTGTAAAACAAACACGTATGGATCTATTTGCGAAATTGTGGCGGTGGCAGAGCTATTTCCCTATCAGTTCGAAGTGTATCAAGGTGGCTGTCCTATAGCTTCTGTTGGGGAAACAATTCAGGGGGAAAAAATATTACGTTTTACGGGAAACTGTAATAGTGGTCATTTTGATGTTTATATTGAAATAGTTGGATTAACAAATAGAAGTAAAGTTAATCCTGATGATTATTATGTGAAACAAAATGAAGAAAATGTGTCATCTTTAGTGTTTCAGCCTCAAGAACATGTATCTATGCTACTTTCAAAGACTCAATCAATATCTGACATTAATTTATCAAGTTCAAGTGAATCGATTATTAATGATGTAATATCTCTTCAATTAAATAAAGGTAAAAAAAAAGAAGAAAAAGATTCACAAATTCAATTAGATATAAACAAGTAAGACAAGCTGCTAAAAGTATACTCAAAGTCATCTTGAAATACTTAGAGAAGCTGCTTCAAAATATACTAAACGCCCTCCTGAAGTACATAGAGCAGCAGTACGAAAATACTTTTCTAATAACCCCGATGTGAATCAGACAGCTGTAAATAAATAAAATGAAAAAGATCAAATGTTTAATTAGTGCCATGGACTTCTAAAGCTTTGGTTTTAAATATATATATGTAACAGATATTGACTATTCAAATGATAAAATCGCCAGTATCGGAAAACGTTTGCCCTGTTCGAGGTTCCGTGCTTTAAAATGGATAGAAGAACATCCAGGAATGTGCTGCAGTGGTGATCAAGTCCAGCTTCCTGCTATTAGATCCTACACTGAACCTTTGAATAGTCTTCTTAACCATAAGGATCAGCTTTCAGAATATTTTCTTTCTATAATTATTTTGAACCGCTGTCAAGTGACGAGGACGACACTTGAGCTGGCACCCCCCTCTCCTAACATCCACACCACACCAACGGGAAGACTTTGGGCCCCGACAGATTTAACGTGCATCAGCCGCGGCTACACGGCGGGTCTTTGGCGGCCAAGGATCGAACCCGCAACTGAACGAAAACCACCGGCCACGAATCCGGAACCTTGACCAGTAGGCTACCTAAAGATTGGAACACCAATAATGTTGTTGCGTAATTTAAATCTTCCTAAATTATGTAACGGCACCAGACTCGAAGTGAAAACTCTAAGGAAAAACATTATAGAAGCGACTATTTTTACAGGAAAATATGAGGGTGAAAACATATTCATTCGAAGAATACCATTAATTCCATCAGATTATCATTTTGAATTTAAGCGTTTCCAGTTTCCAGTTAGAGTTTGCTTTGCGATGACTATCAATAAAGCACAAGGGCAGAGTTTAAAATTAGCTGGTGTAGATTTACAAAGTGACTGTTTTTCACATGGTCACATGGTCTTCAAACAGAAAAAAGAACGAAGAATGTTGTCTACATAAAAGTTTTGGTAATGTAGGCATATTATTTCATATTTTTCTTATATTTAACTATTTCTAAAATTAGAATAAGATAAAATAATAATGAATGTAATAGTTAAGATAAATAAATTGATATAATAAAAAATAAAAATGTAGTTGTCACTCTCAAAAATTGCCATGCATTCTGAATAAAGACAATAGAAATGTAATACACACAAAAAAAATTGATTCAACAATATATATATATATATATATATATATATATAAATGTATTTTTATTTTTATGTTGGCAATTTTTACCTGGTTTTGGCCTATTGGGGACCCGCCATGTAGAATAATGGGTACGCATCGCACTACACAGTACCACATCGATGATGCGGAATTCTGTTCAACGACAGATTTACTGACTAAATTACATTTTCATTAATAAACTATTAACAATTAAATACTTTTCTCATATGTTTTTGAAATTTATAAAAACTACAAGTATTAATCTAGTGAGGACAATAACAATTCATTATTTAGCCACTAGATGGCTGCACCTATCAGGCTATTTTCAGAATATTATCTGAATCATGCTTGGCATGGTCTTAACGAAATTAAATTAATTATATTTGAATAAATAAAATATGTTAAATTTATTTTATTTAAATGCACCTAATTTTTAAAATGATTCTCATAATTTATATTTTAGTTTTTGTATTTTTACTGTTATATTTGTATTAACAGTATATCTATGTTAATTGTGAACCAAACTGTATTTTAGTAAAAAAAACGTGGTGTTTGATGAAAACCACACTAGCGTCTGTTGATAAACTTGAAACCTTATGGGTGACCGAAAACGGGACGAGTCTATTAAAATCACAGAGATTGGAAGAATTCAGCACAGGTGTTTAGGGAATTTCCTAGGATTGTAAATTTTTTCCTTGAGGAACTTGGTATTGCACTGGTAGAGTAAAAACAAAATGTTACACTAAACTAGTGTTCGCGAATATTCATTTACCATTTTTTGCCCTTGAAAATGAAAAGGAGTTGCATATTCATTGTGTAAAATTTTTTTGGTGGAATTTTAAAATTCCTGCAAAAATTGTGAAGATTCTTTTTTTGTTACAAGTCCTAAACGTTCAGTCACTCAAAATTGTGTTTGCGTGTTTTCTGAAGTTTTTGATGAAAGAACACCAATATCCAAAACAGATGCTAATGTCTTTCAATCTTCAATAGAAAGTGATAGTTTGCCACTTGTATATCATGTCTAATATTTTGTACATAGACTGGAATTCAACTGTTATTTCAATAGCTTCTTCGTTTTGTTCTCTAACTACTTTAATGAAAGCCAGTCATGTTTTTCCACATTAACAGGCACTCCTAATGTAATATGTTGATTCATTTCTGCTTTTAAATATCCTATGCAAAAATAATTCTCACAAACGATGTTGTCATGGCACCTACTACAACTTTATTCATAAATAATGACATTGACTTTTTTCCATTCATCAGACCCCCTGTCAAAATAAGAGAAAATATTTCATACTTTAAATTTTTATCATCATGAGATTGTTTGATCAAGTCTCTCATAAGGCGAAATTTTATACTGCTCATACTTGAATATACACTACATCTACTGTATAATCCGCATAATATGATAGGTGAAATTTCTTAAGTGCACGTTATAGGTCCCTTTCTGTGAAAATGTCAGATTGAATATCTCACATAGCCCTACGACAGGCCTGCTTTTGCAAAACTGCTGGAACGGACATTTTCACTTAAAAAAACTAAGCTCTTATTAAATACAAAAAAAAAAAAAAAAAAAAATGAGTAGGTAGTACTCCTAATGATTAACTGCTATTAATGAAGATTTTCCTCTATGTATTATGAATTATGCCTAGCTAAAACTATTAGCAGTTTATGAAGAATAAATTATGTTCGATTCTACCTATGGCATTAACAGATACAGTTTTCCACTTTGATTGTTAGTGATAAAAATTATGAAAGATTCCCAGTTGCCATCTGTTACTCAAACAAAATATGTTGTGAAATTGTTGTTCCTGTTTTCGAAGAATTTTTTTAAAAAAACTGCCCACTTTAATATCAAAAGTAGTTATGACTGATGATGATCATGTCTTTTACATATTTAACGCATGGTTAAAAATTTATGAGGAAACAGTTTTGTTTACTATGCAGCTGGCATATCTTGCGTGACCAAAAAAGGCAAATAAATGCTAAAATAAAAATAAAAAAAAATTGAAGGGTTTCATTCGATAGAAACTTTAATAACATTTTACATGAAACAAACTAAGTAACTTTCTAATGCCTCTACAAATAATTTGTTTAAGAATATAAAGAAGATGAAGAAACGAAAAAAATCATCGATTGTTTTCAAAAATTCTACAAAGGATGACAATTTGGACCTATTGCTAGAGTTCATTGAGCTATTAACACCAACAACTACTCATATATGAAGAAGCTAGTGATAAAGTTATAAGAAGGTTAGATAATTATTTTTCAATTTTTCCTAGAGGCATTGAAAAAATAATTATAATAATGGATAGAATTATCTCATGGAACGAGGCAAATTAATGTAAAAAATATTACTGATACGACAACAGCACGATAAAAGTTTCTCTGAAACGAAAGAATATTTTACCATTGAAAAAACACTTATTGTTATTGTAGATGTGTCAATTGTAACATATGGATCCATTCCCTCACTTGCACTTATATTGATTATTCCATAAGATTTCTTATTTGTAAATATTTACATTTTGTATGTCAAAAATTTAAGGACAATATCATTTTTTTTAACAATACTGATAGAACTGATGAAAATTTGATTGTAGTAAATGAGGATGCAAATCATTTAAGACTACAAAAGGAGGCAATCTTTAAAGAAACCGAAAAATCTGTTGTTAACGGTAAACTTGATGAACAAGTCTCTTTTTCAGCTAAGATACAGACAATGCGGAATCAGTTTGCTAGTGGAAAAACTGACGAAGAAAAATTATACAACAGAAACAATGGATTCTTTTTTAAATGGTATATGTTGTGTTCCGACCCCAGGTCTCAGCAACCACCAGGCCATGCGTGTTCCCCTCCCTTGGGTGAAGGGAGAAACTGCTCAACTCCCCACTTAGAGAGTGTTAACTTTAACCTTTTTACAACGTTTTTCTGAATTTCACTTGATGTGAGAGTGTGTGTGTGTGTGTCATCAAATTTTCGATCGTTAATTTAACCAACTTCCCATCAAGCTAGAGCTTTGAAATTTTGGGAATCGTTCGTACTCGCCTAACGATGCAATATTTAGACATTTGCGACAAGTTTTAACTAATGTTTAATAATTTTAACAAGTCAAAATATTCTTTCCTCTCGGCGCTTTTAGGATTGAGGAAAAAATTTCTTTCCACCTCTGGGAGCACCGGGCACTCCCCACGCAACATGCGGTATCGTAAACCTTTTGTACTCACAAATGGGAGATACTATTTCCCCTTTACTATCTCCGAGATAGTAAGGGTTGCTGATTTTAGTCAGTAATCATTCGCAAGAAAGAAAGTTTCCAATAGTTGGCGCCATGTGTAATCACAATAATTTTTTCTGAATTCTGGTTCCCATTCTTTTTTAATAGAATGACTTACATACTTTCAAATACATGTTTTGATTTTATGAGTATTATGAATTTTTTAGTACTCTCACAAATGTCTCTTTTTAAGTGAATTTTAAAATTAAAAATAACTAA
Source organism: Nephila pilipes (assembly GCA_019974015.1). Lineage (NCBI taxonomy): Eukaryota > Metazoa > Arthropoda > Arachnida > Araneae > Nephilidae > Nephila > Nephila pilipes. The sequence goes on along the minus strand of BMAW01090315.1, from coordinate 133,759 downwards.
CAGTTTTAACTAATATTTCAGTAATTTTCTCTAATAAACTTTGCCACCATATAAAAACGTTGGTTTCTATATCGAATTATTTCTACTACTTTCACTGCTACTCGCGTGGGGTTTGCCTTGTAAGCTGAACGTAAGTGCTCGTATTAAAAAATACTGTGCCGGTGTAATTCGCAGAAATTAATTGTTTTCTCTTGGACTTTATAGTCAAAAAGAACCTGATATCATATAGATTAACTCTATTTTTCACAACCATTGGCGTCCCGCGATTTTTAAGCATGTCTGTTGAAAGTCTTAGAGTGAAGCAGAGATCGCTGCGTTCAAGTTTCACCATGTGCTGCACTTCTATTGAGGAGGCATTGAAAAAGGATACTTCATTAACGGACTTGTATGCCCTCCAAAGACAGAGAATGGACAAATTTACAAGGCTGGATACCATGCAGGAGCATATTTTGAAATTGCTTCTGAGCGATGATTTAGTGAGTAGTGAATATGAAGAGGACTTAACGAAAGCGGAGAAATACCGCGATAAAATGAATCAATTATCTACGGAACTGGAGAATGCTGTTAGTCAAAGGCTAAATAAACCGCAAAATGAAGCTGGGATCTTGCATAATAACACTAGAAAATTTTAGTTTCCCAAGCTCGAACTAACAAAAATAATCAGACTGTTCAATAGTTTTCCACCAACAAAGGAAATTACAGCAAATCCGTGAAGTAAGTCAAGGAGCGTTTTGGTCGAGAAGATCTACTAGTATCAGAGATTTGTTTGGTTTAATCATGCAAAATGCCAACGGTAAAATAAAACTCGAATTAGCCAAACTTCATGATGTTTTAAAGAGCAAACTCCTAGCTCTAGAATCGCTGGGAAGGACGCAAGAGAATTTCACCAATTTTTTGGAGCTCCTCATGGAATCATGTTTACCGGAAGCCATGCTACGGGCCTGGGAGAGATGCAGGAATACGGATCCGACGTCGGAAGGTCAAGGCAGCGGCCGAACTCTCGACATATTAATGACTTTTCTCCGCAAAGAGGTTGAATCGGAAGAAATGATACTCCTCGCTCGCACTGGACTGGGGTCATCGCAACGTCAGAAAAGCAAAGCCACTGTAGAAGAGCCATTCCTGCCTACAAGTGCTGCTCTCGTCAACACAAAAGGAGGGAGGTCAGGCAAACAAAAATTTTATTTATTTTGTTCTCAATGCAATCACTGGAGCTCTGACTGTCTCATTGGTAAAAAATTGTCGTTAAATGATAAAAAGAGCATTTTAATTAGAAATCGTGCATGTTTTCGATGTTTAAATAAAGGTCATAATGCTCGTTCTTGCAGATTAAAAATGTTAAAATGCATGAATTGTGATGATAAAAGCCATCACACTTTATTACGTAATAAAAATGAAGAATTTGATTTAAAAAATGAGACAGTTGGGGCTACCATTAGTAACTCCCTTGCTAATCGGTTTTTAATTACTAATGTGTATTTGCAGACTATAGTTTTAAAATTGTGTTATAATAATTATGAAATGGTTTTGCGTTGTTTACTAGATAATGGTTCTTAAAAATTTTACTTAACTCAGCGAGTAATTGATCATTTGAATCTAAAACCGGTATCAAAACAAACCATTGTTCATGGTTTGTTTGGGGGGAGAGAGAGACAGCTCCAAGGAAACATTTCCTATACAATGTTATTATTAAGAGTATAGATGATAGTTTTTCTTGTCAAATTAAAGTTCTTTCGGAAAATAAAATATGTGGGTACTTGCCTAAAGTAAATGATTTGCAAGTTCTATCTGAAATTAAGGAAAAGGGCATCATAGTGCCTGATTTATGCAATTCTGTAAATGAAATAGACATGCTTTTAGGAGCTGATGTAATAAGTGTAATTTTGTCAGGTAGAACAATAAAATTAATGTCGAGTCTGATAGCTATTGGTATTATGTTAGGGTTTACTTTAATGGGTAAACCGAGTCAAATAGTTAATGATAATATTGAGATTTACGTACCTACCACTCGGGAAAGACAATTAAGTATGTTTTTAAATCAGCTGAATGTTAAAGAATTATGGGACATTGAAACTATAGGGATCAGAGATCCAGCAGAAAATGTTAAAAGTAAAATACAGCATTCAGATATGATTGAAAGATTTCAGAAAAACATAGAAACACTTTCTAATGGCTGATATGAAGTGGCTTTACCTTTTAAGATAGAGGGCAAAACTTACGGATAATAGAGGCTTAACTCTGAAAAGACTTAGAAGGACGTGTAAAAAAATGAACGAGAAAAATTCTTTGAAAGAATATGCTAGTATTTTTGATGAGTGGTAAGCATTAAAAACTATAGAAAGAGTCTCTGAAACAGATATAGAAACTGGTGCTTATTATCTTCCCCATACAGCTGGGTTTAAAAATTCTGAAACAACAAAAATAAGACCTGTTTTTGATGCAACTGCTAGAGAAGGAAATAATCCTTCGCTTTATGGTTGTTTACTTAGAGTTCCTAATTTAATAAAGTTGATACCGGATATTTTGGATATATTTCGTATGTACCCTATTGGCTTATCGGCTGACATTGAAAAGGCATTTTTACAAATAAGTGTTACGCCTGAACATTGGGATTTTTTAAGGTTTTTCTACCCTCATGAAAACAAGGAAATAGTTTATCGGCATTGTCGTTTGGTGTTTGGGGTGTCTTCAAGCCCAGCTTTTCGTTAGCTGCTTCTATCAATCACCTACTGGATAATACTCCCTCAAAATATGTAGATATTGTATCTATGCTTCACCATTCCTTTTATGTTGATAATTGTGTGACCGGAGTGTCAGATGCGCAGAAGATTGGGTCATTTGTCAATAAATCTCGAGAAATTATGTCTAATGGATGCTTTAATTTGAGGGGATGGGAAAGCAATGTCAAAAAAGAATCAATTTCAAAATTTGAAGGGAATACAAATGTATTAGGCTTAACTTGAAATTTGGATAAGGACACTCTAAGATGTACGGTTAATAATGAAATTTTGGAAAAATTGACCGAAATGACCAAAAGAACAATTTTATCGGCTATTCAGGGAATATTTGATCCTTTAGGAATTTTAACGACTATTACTCTATTACCCAAAATTTGGTTGCAAGAAACTTGGAAATTGTAATTAGATTCGGACAGTCCCTTACCATTTGGATTGTGCAATAAATTTGATAAATGGTTTAAAGAAATTTTGCTGCTTAAAATTATAGAAATCCCCAGATATTGCGAAATAAATTCAGATTCAGATCTTCATGTTTTTGTAGATGCATCCAAAAATGCTTATGTTGCCTGCATCTTTGTAAGGACTAAATATGCATCAAGTATCAAATTACATTTACTTAGAGCTAAATCCAGAGTAACCCCTACTAAAACTGTGTTAATGCTCCGGTTAGAACTTCTGGCTTGTTGTGCGGAGGCCAAGTTGGCTAATTCTATTAGAGGCTCACTCGATATACCTGATTTAAATATAACATATTGGTCATAATCCATGGCAGCCCTTCACTGGATAAAAAATATCGGAGAATGGTCGATTTTTGTTTCAAACCGAATTAAGGAAATAATTAAAATTTCTTCTCCGGAAAACTGGAGACATGTTCCAGGGCGAATGAATCCCACAGATGTTCTATCTCCTGGATGCACTCCACGACATCTTTTAGAAAGTAAATGATTTGAAGGTCCAGAGTGTCTTCTGGGAGCTGCTAAGACTTGGTCGACAGATGAGTTACAATGTGAGACTAAAGTTCTCGAATGTGAGAGAAGAAAAATTAAGCTGTGTAACCTTAACGTTACAGATAAGAGAGAAATATGGTATTCAATAAAATTCTCTAATTATCACTCTATTATTCGGATGATAGCTTGGGTTCTGAAATTTTTAAGTAACTGTCGTAAACAATTAAAAAATAGAAAATTAAAGGAGCTTTCAACGTCCGAAATTGAAAAGGCCGAAAATACCTTAATATGCTTAGTACAAAAAGAATATTTTCCCGAAATAAACAATATCCCAGATGTAAACACATTCATAGACAATGAGGGCTTAATTCATTAGAATCACGGAACGTAATGATGATCCTAATTTCTTGTCTCCCATTCTACTACCAAATAATTGTACTTTAACTGAAAGATTAATAGAATATTGTTATAAGAAAAACTGTCGTGTAGGTACGCAAATGCTAGTCTCAATCCTTAGAGAGAAATTTTGGATTTTGAGGGCAAGGAGGGCAGTCAGAAATGTCATTCCAAATTGTGTAAAATGTCAAAGATACAACACAAAACCAGTTAAAAATGAATCTGTATCTTTACCGGCTGATAGAGTAAGGGATACTAATGTGTTTGATCTGATAGGCACTGATCTTGATGAACCTCTCTAAAAAATGGTGAAAAGGTGTGGATTATTCTCTAACTACACGTGTGCAGTGCATCGTGCAGTGCATTTGGAACTGGTTACAGCGTTGACAACCAATAATTTTTTGCGACGCTTCATAGCCAGAATTGGCAGGCCTTCGGTCGTGTACACTGACAATAGAACTAATTTCAAAGGTGCTGTCCCGGAGTTCAAAAACCTGGACTGGATAAAAATTGTTCGAGAAACAGAGATTCAACCAATGAAATTGAAGTTTAATCCTTCCACTGCAACTTGGTGGGGAGGTTGGTGGAAGAGGCTCATAAGGGCGCTTAAAGATATCTTAAACGCGCTTTAGGGAATGCATTCTTGACATTCGAAGAGCTTCTCACCATTTTATGTGATTGCGAATATATTGTCAACAGTCGTCCTCTGACTTATGTGTCTGAGGATTCGGACGACCTGGTACCTTTGACACCTGCAATGTTCCTGATGGGAAATTCATCTATTGTTGTGACAGATTTAGATCTTGGTGATTTTGCGAAAATTCAGAGAAGGGTCAAATATCGAGCGAAACTTTTGAAAGATCTAAGAGGAAGGTTTCGTAAAGAATATCTAGGGTTATTAGTGCAAAAGGCTCATAAAACGTCCCTAGCCTTTAAAGTTGGTGACATAGTTCTCATCGAAAATCCAAACAAGAAGAGACTTTACTGGCCTTTAGGTAAAGTTGTCGAGCTGATTCCTGGAAGGGACGGAAAAGTACGCACCCTAAAGCTGAGATGCAGCAACACCGAGATCACCCATCCTATCCAGAGAGTTTTTCCTTTGGAAATTCAATCTGCTGAAACGGCAGAGTCGGATGATGTTCCATTGGATGCTGATGCTCCTAAAATTCCTTCTGATAACGTTGATGTCTCTGAGAGTACAATGATACCTGTAGATGCTCCTCCTAATATGCCTAAGGTGTCGAGATATGGACATACTATCCGGAGACTCAAGAGACTAAGCGTTTTCAATATCACTACTGTTTTTGAGTCTGACTCAAAAAGGGGGGAGGATGTTGTGTTCCGACCCCAGGTCTCAGCGACCACCAGGCCATGTGTGTTCCCCCCCCCCTTGGGTGAGGGGAGAAACTGCTCAACTCCCCACTAAGAGAGTGTTAACTTTAATCTTTTTTCTACTACTTTCACTACTACTCACGTGGGGATTGCCTTGTAAGTTGAATGTAAGTGCTCGTATTAAAAAATACTGTGCCGGTGTAATTTGCAAAAACTATTTGTTTTCTCTTGGACTTTATAGTCAAAAAGAACCTGATACCATATAGATTAACTCTATTTTTCACAGTATACATCTTTTAATCCTGGAATGTCTCCAAACATTATTATTATAAATTTCCAGCAAATAAAAATATTACATGTCAGAAGTAAGAGCAAGAAGATTCAAGACCGTCAAAAAAGCAAAGAAATTTAACGTAACCAGATAACCAATAATATTAAGTAAGAATACCTGTAGTTATAATCAGTATTTTTAATATGTATTGAGAAATGAAATCATGATAATCTGTGATTCAGTGACCAGCTATATGCAGGAACAACTTATATTTCTTTCAGATCTCAAGCACAATCAAATATGCAACATAATTTAATATTTGAATTTGAAATAGGTTGGCTACACTGACTGGTTAGAAAGATGCAGTCATTAGAAAAGGATGCAAAAATTTGTCAAGTAAATTGATTCTTACAATGCATAATTGTATTCACTTTGTAATATAATTTATCATTCAATATTTTTAATATTCATGATGACATGATAATTTGCTAATGTGTTATTCAAAGGCCAGTTATATACAGGAACAATGTATTTATTTCTTTCAGAATTTGAACGAAATGAAATTGACAAAAAGCCATCAATTGTACTTTTATCGATAAAAATAGTTGGTTTTATTAAAAATGGAAATCCTTATGGAGATATATCCATTTGCTAAGTTTAGCTTTTTCCTTTGATATGACGTCAAAATAAATTTCCCTTCTTTGAGCAATTTTAACTGAAACATAAATAATGCAAATTTCACTTTTCAATTATGATGATCAATTTTTAAAATTTACTCTTATATAAGAATTAAATCATGTTTGAAAAGTAAATAGTGTTCTATACAAGCACTATTTTTATTTAGAGAACTTTTTTTTGAATATATTCTGGAAAGGTAATACATAGTTTTTATCACTTTAGTTGAAAATTTTTGATTAATTTAAATTAATACTTGGATTATTTATGAAAAATTTCGATTAACTATTTGAAAATTTGTGGGTTATATAGATTGTCTTATTTTCAGCATCACTATATAAATTTCTTATTATTGTGAATTATTATTTAGATTACTTGTGAAGTACTTGGATTATTCCCTTATTTTTTTGCATTTCTGATTTCTTTAAGCTATTTGTGTAGTGTTTAAATTTTCATATAATCTTAATCTTATTCAGATTATTTTCGTAATATTTTGATACATTTTAGATTTAGCATATTAGATTTAATATCACGCATCTTGTCTTCAATTTGCATTGTCTTTCCTAAATAAAAGGAAATACTTCCAAAAACAAAGCATTTAAGTTTTTCAAATGGAAGGTCGTCGGGAATTATGGTGTCAATGTAAGTGCTATCCAAGTATTTTGTTTGTTTTTGTTAATAATCAAATGCCCTTTCTGGAATTCAGTACTCGGTATTCTAAAGAGGGAAATTTTTTTTTATTGCGAAATATTCTCTGAATAACTGTCATTTGATTGATGTATTACTTTTGCATATAGAAGTATGAGAAGTGAAAAAAAAATTATATTGAAAAATGTAAACAAAAAATTTTGAGACTTGACCATGCCCCTTTTTTAGGGATGCCAGTAATTTTATGTTTTTTTTTATCAATACTTATCTAAAACTAATTTTATTTCATTTTAATCATAACTATAATATTTTAGCGTGCTTTTTTGTCACTACAACTTTCCTCACAAGCGATTTGTTGTAGATATATCGTGTTTTAATTGTAGTGTCGATATCGAACTAATTATTAACACATTTCATAATGAAAAAAAAAACATTTTTTATCAAGATTTTCTTTTATTATTGTTTCAGCTGAATCTGTTTCAATGTTTAGTGTTTATTTTTTGGGAATTGAAGATTAAAAATTCCTCGCGTTAAAAGGCAATTTCAATCTAAGCAAATGAACAGTAAACGTTGGTGTTGTGATGCTGAATATAAAGCTGATATTACAGAAGAAAATTGGCTTTTCCTAATATCAGAATTGAACAATTATTGAATGTATAAAAGACTGATTGTTCCAATAATTTCCGTTAATTTCTTATTTGTAAACTTTCTATTAACCAGCAAACTGTTTGACAAACTGTAATGCCCGGAATGTGACAATAAGACTTTAAGGCTTGAACATGGAAAAAAGTTTAGATCTCCGTATTCTTTAAATTTAATCTGCAGTTCTTGTGCTCCTAAAGTTTGTGTTATAGAAACATCGAATTAAAGGTAAACATATACTTTTCCCTGTTGTAAATATTTATGTGTTACACAAGCATTCCACAATATAGTGAAAGGTTATTCAGCTATCAAGAAATTTTGTATGGCCTTAAATATCTTGCCTTTTTCACCGAGGACATACAGGCAACGTACTAAACCTCTTCACAAAATCTATGATATTGTTGCAAAGACTATGCTAAAAAAGTAAATACTGAAGTACAAAATGCATATGAAGTACCTGCTGATGTCTCATTTGTCAACATAAGTGTTTCTTTCGATGGTAGTTGGTTGACACCAGGTCATACATCTTTAATTGGCATTGATTGTGTCGTCGACATACTCACTGTCTATGTCATTGACTTTGAAGTTATGTGCAAAGTATATCGTCATTGTTTCTTAGCAAACAGAGAACTTGGAGAGTCAAGTGCAGAATTTGATATGTGGTTTGTGGGGCATAGAAATCAATATGATTTCAATCACACCGGTTCATCAGTTTCGAAAGAAATGGAGGCAGCATTGAGTGAGGAAAAGATTAAAATCATCAGGATTTCGATATTCTGCATTATTGTCTGATGGAAATGGTGAAACTTTCAATTATTTATCTTAAAGAAATATCTATAGGGATATTGTCAAAATAAAAAAAGAGGAATGCATAAACCATGCAAGTAAAAGGTTAGGCACTGCTTTACAGAATACTGTGAATGAATCAAGAGCTCGAGGCATCTCATTAGATGGGAAAGGTTATGGAGCTTTGAAAGAAACTGCCATAAAGAAATGAATTTCTAATTATCAGAAGGCCATATTAAAAAACAAAGGGGATGCTCTTGCCATAAAGAGAGCAATATATGCCAAATTGCATCACATCATTTTGACTGACAAAAAGCCTCAGCATTTAAAATTCCCAACAGGTGTTAATTCTTGGTGTTTTTTCCAATCTGCAATAGCAAAAGGAGAAAAAACAGTTTCCCCCAAACTGTATGAGGGAACACCAATACAAGGTAGCTTTTTGCCCCATGTCCTTTCTATTTACTAACGGCTGGCTGCTAATGAACTCTTGGAAAGGTGCGTCAATCGCGGTACACAAAATGCAAACGAAAGTTTGCATAATATGATTTGGTCGAAGTGTCCAAAAGAAATATTTGTGCACAAAGATCTTGTAAAACATGGAGTAACAGAAGCCATATGTGAATTTAACTAAGGGACTTTACGAAGTATTAAGGAGACACAAAAAGCTATGTGCATACCTTTTGGAAAATGCACACATGATATTGGTGTAGTACTGGAAATGCGAAAAAAATTGTTTAAAATGAGATGTAAAAACACCAAATATCAAAGTGCCCATAAACTGGTAAAGAAAGCTGTTTTAAAAATAGAAGCATTAATGATAAAAATGGAAGGTTTTATATAGAGACCAGGATACTTTTGAAGTGTAAATAATTATGCAAATCTTTATCGTAATTTTTTTTCTTGTATATTTAAATTAAGGCTATTAATATAAATTTTTTCATAATTTGGGCTTTTATTCATGATATATTTTCATATGAATATAATATTGGTGATATGTGAAGTACAAAATTTTAAAAGTGGTTGTATTTAATATTATTTTACATTTTCCTTCATTTTCCATGTTCATCAATTATAATTAAAACCCTGAAAAATATTATCAGTTATTAAAAATATGTATTGAAATTTTGTGAAAATGATATTATTTCGAAGAAAAACATGTATATTATGTCATAAAAGAATATTTTAAGTTAATTGAAGCATATAATATTTATTTTTTCAGAGTTATAAACTTTAAAAGGGTTTTTATCAGTTTGTGTTTTTTCGATACATCATTGCATTTAAAATGCAACACCTCCCATAAATATTAATCATTTCCAATTTTTCCCCTGTGTGTTATATATAATACGTGTAACAAAATTATGGATCCATTTTTCAAAGAAATATAATTTTTTTAAAAAAAATTAAAGGTAAAGATATGTGTTTCTGCAGGATTTAAGCATTCTGACCCACATTTTATTTTTTCCCTCCAAAACTAAATAAGGTATTATTAAGAGTGATATCGATGAATGAAAAAATTCTGAATAACACCCATAGATGGCGCTGAATATTTCAAGGTATTTGGCACGTTATGTTCGCTGGAAAATCCAGCTTGAGCGATAAATGCGCCTGCCTCGAAGTACAAAGGTCAATTGGGGTAATGGGGGGGATATTATGGGGGTTCACAGCTGTAAAGTTGAAAGAGCTAAAGATTTATTTTGTCTATTACTTGAGTTATGTCTCTCTCTCTTTTTTTTGAAGTGAATGTGCGCGTATGAATCTAAAATTTTTTTTCTCCTAGTATTAAAGCGCTTAAGATTAAATATGTAAGCTTTATTTATTTTTAGAAGGAAAAATAATAATAGTGAAAAATAACAAGAAATAAATAATAGAGGAAAAATTATAATGAATAAAAATGTAAAACAATAAAAAGAATGAGAAGAGCTGTCAGACAATTATCAGAGATAGCACTCTGAAATGTTGCCATGTAATATTTTCGAAGATATTCAAATATAATTTATAAAAACAATCAATAAAATGATTATTATTTAACAGCTTACATAAATACATTTAATCAGTATAAACGTTATAAAACAAAATTTGAATATTATTTTATCATGTCAAAACTAAACTAACTGTATACTTAAATTTTATTTCTACTAAATAGACATATTGCGATTGAACTATGTATTCTATTAATCATAATTGCTCCTTGAAATTAAACTTACTTAAACCACATGTGTAACTCCTCATTTTTTCAGAAATTCAAGCAGAAATGAAGTATTATAAGTAATTGGGGAAAAACTGTGGATCTTTTTCAGTCATATTTAATTATAAAAAAGCTCTCCCCCCTACAAAAAATTTTCAGTATAAATTTTTATAGTTCACTTCTTTTCGTTTTATTGCCTTAATAGTTAAATTTGGAAAATATATATTATTATCATGATACATTTATTAAAAAAACAAATTCCGGACAGTAAAGGGAAGCTTGCATTTATTTCAGGTTTGAAACTTTTACCTTTGTTTTGTCTTTAACTTTTCAGGTTTCTTTTTATATTAAAGTATAAAAATATTTCTTTCCATATGCTATGAACAGCACTTTCTTAGTAAGACCACAGTACCAGAGAAAGTTCGTTTAGAATTTTAAACAAATACTTTTTTTTATTGATGCCTGTTTCCAAAAAATAAGCAAATATTATTGATGTAAATAAGGAATTAATAATCTTTAATTCATTAAATACTTTGATTCATTTTATGCTTATTAACATCGAACGTAGGAGCAACACGAGGGCTTTGAGAGATGGACCTCGCAATTTTAAACCTCGGTGAAGTGACGAAGATGACACTTGAGCTGTCATCCCCTTCTCCAAACTTCCTTCTCATCCTTCTAATCCTTTATTTTTTGTTATTGATTCAGTACACATATTCAAATACATCCGTAATAATTGGATTAATCAAAAAAAAAAAATGCAGGGCAATGTTTTTATTTTCCAGATTTTGAAGGTCATAATAAGTTTTCATTATTAGAAGCAAATTTCTCTACACTTAAGTAACGATATGACATAGAAAAAAATAATTTAGTAAAGTTTGCTTATGGTTTAATTTTAAAAGCTTTGTGTCCTTCAAATCTCGAAAAACCAATGTGAAACTTGTGCTTAAGATATTTAATAACTTTATTATTCAGGGGCTTCAACAATTAGGAGAGCAACATAAAATATGAACATAATATATGTTATGAAACAACATCAAATTTTATTTCTTTAATTTGGAGATGATGGAAAATTGTTAATGTTAAAAGAACTTTAAAGGGACAACATTTGCTTGATTCTTATCAACAACCGATTACCTTATCCCCAGATAACAAAGGATGTGAATTCTTATACGCAATTTTGTTTGGTCAGATTCGTGGAGAGAAAAAAAATTGTACTTCTGGAATCCTAAGTAAAAAAAAAACACATCTTGCTTTTATTCATACAACATATGCTTTACTTGAAATGTCAAAACATTGTATATAAATGAATTAAAATTTTAATATTTTCTTCATGGGAATATCCAAACAGATGCATCAGAAAGTAGTTTTGGAAAATATAGGACAATTTCAGGTTCTCAATATTTAATATCAATTCGACAGCTTTATGAAGTGGAAGCTAAAAAAAAGAATGCAATTTTTTTTACCTCTAACTTTAATTTCGAACACTTTTGGGCAGCTTAAGTTAAAAGACATTGATTTAGAATATTCATGCAATGGATGTCCTTTAGAGTCTTCAATATTACATGATTTTAATATAACACTATCTGAAAAAGATTTTTGCGATGCTGAATCTTATCTACCTGTTTTAACATATTTAACTGATGTTTGTGCAAGAGCAACACTTAAAAAGTTAAAATTATACCTTTGTTCCAAATCATTTATTCTCAATAAAATTTTGAACTATTTTCTAACTATGATTTCATACGTAACATAGACAGAGGAAGTTTATTGTGCCCTACCCCAGATGTTGTCTCAGCAGTACTCTACAACTATTTAACAATTCAGAAACTTCTTTCAAAAGATTATGAAGATATGTTCCTTACACAAAATAATTAATGTCGAATTACCTCAGAAATATCGATTAGCTTGATAAATTCAAATGAAATTTTTATATGATAAACCTTGAACAATGATCATGCTTCTGAGCTAGTTTTAAAGCATATAATTCACACTTCTACAAATGCATTAACTACTGTAAGGAAAAAAATGATATTGAAAAAGTTGAAACAAGGAAAAGAGAATCATATACTTCATTAGCTAAATAACTTGCTATATTTTTTGTATGGACCAATTTTTGATGCATATATATATATATTTATTTACATGTATTTATCTCTATATGTATGATTTACATAAAAAACATTTTTTTAAATTTATTGAATGGCAATTTTTTTATTTTGTGATTGTGTTTGATACCAATAAAGTTATTGTTTTTAAATTTGTGTTGTATTTTTTGTTTTAAAAACTATTTCTAATGCATTACGTAACTAATGTATGGAGGAAATGATATTAAATAAAGTTGAAACAAATAAAAGAAAACTACATACTTTATTAGCAGAATAAATTACTTTATTTTTATGTATGGGACCCATGTATATATATATTTATTTTTATGTATGTATCTATAATAATATATGTATGATTTACTTAAAAATATCTTTTAAAGTTAATTGAATCGTAATTTTTTATTTTGCGATCGTGTATGATGCCAATAATATTATTGTTTTTAAATTTTTGTAGCATTTTTTGTTTTAAAACAATTTTTTATTTTATTTCTCTTTTTGTAACTATTCTAAATAAAACTAAGAAAATAATAATGATAAAGAAATTAGCATAGTTTTATGTATAAATTAGCAGTAAAATAGAGAACATTAATTTTTTTATTTTACTTTTTGTTTTCCTAAGAACAATAAAATATAAAAGATTCTTATTTTTTGCAATGTAGTAAGCGTTTATGTTCATTGCAATACGTTTGAAGTAAATAATACATTGATGATCACATACTTGCGATTATTATTTAAAAAAATTAAACTATATTTATACTTAAATGCTCTATGTACGTGAAACATAATTTTTTGATTAAGGCTACACAGTACCCTAAAAATGAAAAATTTATCGAATTTTTTTTTTTTACATTTTCCTGTAGCCCATACATTTGGGAATCTTGGCCCCAAATTTTAGATCTAATAACCAATTAGGTTTTAAGATATTTGATGTTTTCTGAGTATTGTCAGTCACTATTTTTGACAGCTGAGGGGGTTAGTTTCGATTAGTTTCTGTTTCATTTTAAAGCATTTTTCCATTCTTAAATTTAATTAATTTCTATTATTTTTTTTTAATAAAATCGATACTTGCAGATAAGTGGATATTAACTTCAACTTTCACAACTAAAATCGTTTCTGTTTGTTTATATTTTGAGTTTTTGATGTGCTTATAGTTACTTAGCTAAAATTGATAAGAAAAGGTCTTTCTCAATTTATTCTGCATATAATTTATATAACTTAAAAGCTTTTTTAAATTGTTTAAGTTAATTTTTTTCTGTTGAGAAAATGCCACGGACAAAACTTTCGCAGCTTGAGAAGAGAAGCAACATTTCTAAGAGATGGGGTGCTGCTGAAAATGACAATTCTTAAAACCGAATACGAGTTTTGAATACGAGTGCTACAGATAAAAGTATGTTTCAAATTACATTATAGTGGATACTGAATATTTGTTTCCAGATAATTTAAGCAATATTTGTCATAGTGCATCTTTAAAACTTTGCTATGGTCACAGAAATGGATTTGCATATAAAATGAATGTTGTATGTGTTAATTGTGACCAAACCTAAAGTGAAACATGTTCATAATAGTTAGATGATGCTATATTACATCAAATATGAAATGTTAGCAAGCATCAATTTCTTAATGTTCCATTTGATGTAAATATGAGATTAGTGCAAGGTATGTTAAGTTTGTGATTTGGATACTCGGCATTGGAAAATTTTTGCATGCATATGAATTGAAATATAATGTCTAGTAAAACTTTTAAAAGACATTATAAGCCAAAAGTTCAGATTGGACATCTCGTTGGGTCAAATCAGCCGTTGTTTGATATTTGTAAAGATGTCATTGAGGCGTAGGGCTCAAGGAATTATAAAGATATTGTCGATATTGGAGTGTCATATGATGGAAGCTGGTTGACAAGAGGATATACATCAACGTCAAATATCGGAATAGGATATGTTATCGACTTCCTGATTGGCTTTGTGATAGACTACGAAGTAATGTCAAAGTGATGTGGAGAACGTGAACAGACTAAATTTGAGCTTGGAGAAGACAGTGCTGAATTTCGCATTTCGTAAGAAGACATCAAAATGTTTGAAGTACAACATATGTCGGATCATATGGTGCAATGGAAGGAAATGTAACTGTGAAATTATGGGAAAGATCTGAGAGTATTGGCTTCCGGGACATAATCTTGCTTTTTGACTCTTGGAGTTTTTACCAGTCATCATTAGCACGTGGAAAGAAATCAGGTATTCACAAAGATTGGGTAAAAATACCAATTAACGAAGAATATTTGCCAAATATCTTGCCGATTTATCAGTGATTAGCATCAACTGAATTATTAAGCACGTGTGTCAGAGGTTTGACACAAAATTCTAATGAAGCATTACATTCGATGATATGGAACATATATTCCAAAGAAAACACAGCTTCTAATGAATTGCTAATTGAATTTGTAACAAGTTTGTCATCAGAACATTTAATGTACTTTACTGATTGTAGGAGAACCTATTTCAGAAAGAAAAGAAAATCTGCAAATTTTAAAGTCGTGGAGAAAAAAATAAAACTTGTTAAATTGAGTCGACTTAAAATTCAAAAAACAATTAGGTGCTATGTACAAACCTGGTAGTTTTTAACTTTTTAAAACTTTTATTTATATCATTATTATTTTTTATAAGTGTATTGTGTTTTAAAACTTTTGTGAAATTATTATGTTAACTTTAAGCTGAATAATCTGTAATCGTAAAAATGCTATATTGATATTTTTCAAAACACATTTTGAATAAATAAAAATATTTGCCATCATATTTAATTAAAGTAGTGTTTTCATGTATTATATAAGTAGTTAAATAATATATTAAAAATTTAGATCCTTGCAAGTATTATTAGTTTTTGTTTTATGCCTTTAAAAACTTTAAATGCATTTTTCTCAGACTTTTATTTTTGAAGATGTAAGTGTTTTCTAATCCCTAAGGCTTTTTTTCTGTTCAAGATAGAGTCTTGAAATGTTTTATAGATACTTAGATGTATGTGTTCTATAAAAGTTAGGATAAAGTTAGGTCTGGGATCCCTAGTTATTTTTTTAAAAAATGTTAAAGTTAATATTTTAAAAATTTTCGTGTTTTTTCCAGGTTTAGCTATAAAAATAATTATTAAAAATCAACAAGGAAACAGATTTTAAAATCCATACTAACTTTTGTTTACAATAATGTATGAAATATAAATCACTCAAAATAGTTAAAAAAGTTCAAAAATTGTGTATTTTATAAGAGTTTAAAAAAACTTAAAACATTTAAAAAAAAATTTTTAATTTTAAAATAAGGGCTTGTTAAATTGACTTTTTATTATCAGAATCAGTTTAACAATATAGTATGAAAACAATACATAAGTTACTTTTAATACTACTGTCTCCAAAAAAAAGTTTTGGAAAAGGGTACCGTGTAGCCTTAACTTACTGATATTTTTTTTATTTGCTGTATATGAATGTTTAGTTTAATAATAAAGAATGGAGTAAAATATGTTAAAAAATGCATCGAAAGAGTTCCGTAGGCGCGTATACGAGAGTGGACGATGTTACCCAACAAGTTGTGACATCACAAATCAGCGCGAAGGCCTTCTAGTATATAGAGGTGTTGACAGAGGGCGGAAGTTCAGAGCTTTTGGCGGAAAAGGGATACTTTCAAACTATAAAACTAATAAAAGAAGAAAGGGATTTCCTTATCGGTGATATTTTCAATGATTACTTTACAATGGGTTAGTGACTCGTAACCCTATCGATTCAGACTAAATCAGTTGGATATTGCTCATTTTTTTTAATGTTGAATAGATCCATTTCTTGTGCACGTTACTCAGCATAAAGGGTGTATTCTTTATATTTAGTCTAAAAAGACACTTTAACGCTCCAAGCGTTTTACTTTTTTGAGTTAAGCTATTCCGAAAGCGATCTTCTTAAGAACAGCTAAAGGTCGCGAAAAGGTTTTCGCTTTCCATCCACAAAATCTTCGAAAAAGCTAGATGCTACTTTTCTTTCCCCCTTTTAAGACGCGGGTGGTCTACAACAGCCCCTTGGGTTGGGCATTTTTATTACTCAGGGGAGCAGTAAGAGGGAGAGACTATAATTGGAGTTTGGGGAGCATATTATTCATATCAGAACTTTGAAGGCATTCGACTAATCTATTGAGTTTCAATAAGTGTTTCAACATATGAAGAATTAAAAATATCGCTTCAAAAAATAGCGGGTTAAAAGTTAACAAATATTTGTTTACTTCAAACAATAGAAAAATTCTTTTTTCTGTCATTTTTAAAAACTTTTTTTTAGGAAAAAAAGAATCATTTTTTTTTTAATATTACGATTTTAACTCGGAAAAAGCATCCTATATTCATTGTTGAATACGAGACCAAGAAATACAAGATACTTTGCATGTTTTGAAAAATGTAATGATTAGTACAATGCCAGCTTGGCTAATTCATGCAGTCCGTGTCCAGAAATAGTGCCACGTTCGTGTCATTTTCACACGCTTAGCGTTTACTCTCGACCTGTGACTATTGAACAATTTTTTTTACTAGGGTAGGAATGGCGTATTATTATACAACGATGGTCAAATTTGAGAAATAAAAGCTGAGATTTCTTTATTCAATTATATTTTAAATTTAAATTAACTAAGTGCGATTTTTTAATTGAAACTAAAATTTAGTTAAGTTGATTATTATGTATTTTTTGATTGAAAAAGAAAAGAATATCATGAAATTGCCGAAAGTGCTGTGAAACATCTAATATCATATGTTTCAACTTATATATGCAAAAAATCTTTCTCTTTGTACTCTGCGACAAAAACAAAATACAGAAACAGATTGGAAGTTAAAGAAGACATTAGATTGCAGATTTCAACAATTATTCCAGACGCAAAAATACTTCGCAAGAAAAAAACAATCACGGCCAAGTCATTAAAAAATTTCTTCTCATTAATTTGTTATACTTTAAAATACTGTTACTTTTGTTTATTTTTCGTAGGCCATATTTTAGAAAACCAAATAAATAAATAAATAAAATAAAATAAAAATAAAAACGTTAGCCACCTTACCATCCATTAATTTTACTAAGACCTTTCTACTTTGATAAAATAGAAATGCAATGATAATTTTTTAAATTTGAGTAGGATAAAAGGCTTTGATATCCTATTTTTCTGCTCAAGGGGCTCCTTGATTGTAATGGTAAGCTCAATAGATTCCCCAAAGTGCAAAAGGTTGAATACCTCTGCTTCAGCGAAATACTCCCTCTACATCCCCATTTGTGCCAAGGCAACATATTTCACATTCAGTAAATAATTTTTTAAATTTTAATGGAGTATATATTCTTCAAAATGTGAAAATATTTCTAACCATCATCGACCCATATTTAAATTTTCACCTTTTCCGTTTCTTTAGTGTTTTCGAACTTTAAATACATATTCGCATTATATCCTTAAATGGAAAATTATCAACGATAATTACATCTTACATATCAGTTGTTACAAATTTGACTGTGAGAGGAACTTTTTCCCTTTTAATTTTGTTTTTCAAAACAGTACACTCAAAACACTTTAGTTCAGTGAAGTTGACAGACATTTCCTGAAAGCATTCATAATAAATTTTGTAAGCAATTTTAAATTTTAGAAATGTATCCTTAGTCCCAGGAGTATAAGCCTACAAAATTGTTAGTTTTTTTAGTGTTAACGGTACGAATTGATTATCATATTTCATACTATATTGCAATAAAAAAAACTGTAGCTGAAATGTCGTATTTAATTTCTCGGGTAGTTTCATAGAAAAATAATGTTCGCCTTTAGAGAAAGCAGAGTGTATGTTTCGATCTATAGAAAGGGTGATATTTTTTTTCCAAGTGTAAGGTATTTTTCTAAATTTAAATAACTTGACTGAAGCGGATCATATAAATTCAAAATGCACTCCATTTGTGCTGTGTGTGTGTGCTGGTTTCAAAGTAAACAACCTCATTTTTGAACAGCCGAGGAGCTTTTATATTCAATATCAACTTGAATGCAAAATTGCTTACGATTTGCCTCTCAAACCTATAAAGGGATTGAAATATATGTCTTAGTTCAGTCCAAAATATTCACAATATGTAAAAATAATATTCATCTACTAATCTTAGTCTATTTTACAAATTGTAACGAAAAACAGCTATATGTGTTTATTAGATCAAAAATTCGTTTATAACAAATCAAGTATAATTTTGGGTCGTTTAAATTTCAATATAATATGCATATCTTAAAACAAATGCAAAAAAAAGTCAATTTATTAAAAACTTGTATTTCGTGAATAAAATAAATCAGAGTTCACTTGTTCTCAAATAAACATAATTGTAATCAAAGTGTTCATTCAATTTACAAAAAAAATGCAAAGAATCGTATATAAGCAATAATTTTAATTGTTACAAATGTTAAAAATACCAGAGACACATAAAAAAATTAATATTTTTTATCAAATGCTTAAACAAAGCAACATGTCTTTAAAGTACCTTATTGCTACTTTCGGAACAATTTGTTTATTTAAAAAAGTATTTGCGAAACACAATATTGTGTATTTATAACAGTGTACAATTTAATTTAAAACTATAATAGAATTTAAAATTAATTGAAAATATCCAATTTTAATTTTCAATAATAATAAAAAAAAATAAAAAAAAAAAAAAATAGGCGAATGTTACCGATTATAAAGTGTGAAGTTTTACATTGATTACATAGATTAATTATCGATTAATTTAATTAAAATTTTACTTGATTTGTTTTCGTACACCATTTACATAAAAATAAGTTATATGAAACTTCCCCCCTGTTGCTGAATGAATAATTTATAGTCAATGTAATATTTGTTACAGTAATAATTTGGTAAAATTGATTGACAAGAAGGAGGGTCAAAAATAGAGAAGGATCGCTGGGGTATCCAGGGGGTGCGTCACCCATCTTCATCAAAGACGTTAAAATCCAAGGGAAATAAAAAGAGCACAAGGATATCTTGTATTTGTCTAAAAAAGGCAAGTTCCTGAGGCGATAAAAAAAATATAACAC
>BMAW01090315.1:43595-113960 GCA_019974015.1 Nephila pilipes | reverse complement strand
GTGTTGCAGTCGGCAAAAAAAAAAAAAAAAAAAAAAAAAAAAAAACACACTAGGGATCATAAATGATTATTATTTTATTGATTTTCTCCCGCTGAGTTATCAGCAAACAACTCGATGATTGGGAGGTTCGAAATGGTTATTATTTTTGACGGACATGTGGAAGAAGGAGAACACTTCCACAAGTTTAGTTCAGTTTTCTTTGGGAAGGAATGAATAATAGATTTTGAAGAGAATTATGGAAGATGAGTTAGATGCAAAAATGAAGATTGATCTAAATAATCTTTTGTGAAATATATTTTAATTTACTAAAGGATTTAAAAATATATAATGTATTACTTATAATTGACCTTTTATAGGGAAATAACATATTACAAATAACACATCCGATCAATAGCTATCAGATCGGCCATTGAAGAAACAGCATTTTTTGCCAGAATTTTTATTCATCTATTAGACTATAACCTTTTGTTAATCCCTTTAGGGTGATCACGTTCAACGCTTTTCCAAATCTTTTTCTTTTTTCCCATTGTTTTTCCGCAAAATCTTTTTGTTGCAGGTAAATAGCGATTATGGCTTTTCTGGAATCATCGACAGCTCGTTACAGTTTTTTGTTCCATCGGGAAAGCATCGCGCGACTTAGGAAAAACCTATTTCACTCACTCCCAAAAGCACTTTTCCTGGTCCGATCTGACTTACCAAATTTTGACAGGTTTCAAGCACAAAGTAGTACTCTAGAAAGACCTGGTTACTGGTTTGCTACGAGGCACTGCATCTCTGGGTTAGTCTCGGGAGTTGTCGATGTGTTATAATATATATTTACGATATTTTTCTTATTTACAGAAGTTCAAATGATGTTGACCTCTAAAGATTAAATTTATTTTCCAGTTTTTGCTACTTATTCATTTTTTGTTTTTCATTTTCTTTATATGTCTGTAATATTCTCAATGAAAAAAATCTGCACTGTTGATTAAGCAATATTTTTTGTGTCACTGTTTTTTCCATGAATACTATGAATATTAATGGGCAATTGGAATTTTATCTTATGATTCTACATGACACATTTACCAATGTCAAGTTGAAATATGAAACATGTAATTTGCTAGCGATGTATGATAAATTATTTAGATTCGAAGCTTAAGTGAAAGTAGAGTATTATTTTGTAATAATATTTTTCAATGGTCATATCTGGACTCAGATGTTGTGAGGATGTTAATTTAATTTGAAAATAATGAATAAATAAATAAAAGAGATTAATTTAAATAACAAATAATTTTTGTAGGAATAAACAAATTAATTCAATGCATCTTTGTGACTAAATTAAAATTTCATATTTTATGCTTCACGAAATAATATAATTTGCATTTTGTTATATATTTTAAAGGTTAAAAGAAAATTTGAGTAACTTTTTTAATTGATTTCCGGAAAAAGTTCATTATTAATTTAATTCAGAATCTCTCTCTTCTCTGGTTTCAATTAACTATATCACAACTTTTTTATTTTAAACTTCATTTCAATGCTACAAATTTATCATTGCACACAAATAAATTTTTTATGAACACACAAAATATTCCCAAACCGGAGAGATAACCTTTTCCCATTGTTACAAGTAGTCATAATTTACAAGTTCCTATAATTTTATTTCAGAAAGTAACTTTGTAAATGATCATAAAATTAACATTCCTCATAAGGTACGTATACAAGAAAAATATGCTGGTGCTATTTGTTGTAGATGAACCGAAGTACGCCAATAATGTAAATTCATTTGAAACCTTCCAAGGGAAATAAAAAGAGCACAAGGATGTCTTGGTGTCTTGTATTTAGCTAAAAAAGGCAAGTTTCTGAGGCGATAAAAAAAAACCCAATATATAACAAAAACTGCAGTAGGCAAAAAAAAAAAAAAAAAAAAAAAAAAACACGCAGGGATCATAGGTATTATTTTTATTATTTTTCTGTGATTATCAGCTTATAACATCGATGATTGAGCTTCGAAATGGTTATATTTTTAACGAATGTGAAAAGAGCATTTCCACAGGATTTAGTTCAATTTTCTTTAGGGAAAATGAATAATAATTTTGAAGAGATTATGGAAGATGAGATTGAAATGCAAAAATATTAATTGATCTAAATAATCTTTTGATAATATATTTATTTACTAAAAATTTAAAAATATATAATGTATACTTATAATTACCTTTATGACAGAAATAACTTATTACAAATAACACATCGATCAATAACTTCCGAGTCTAACATTGAAAACAGCATTTTTTTTGCAAATTTTTTTTTATTCATCAACATAACACCTTTTGTTAATCACCTTTTAGGGTGATACAATCGTTCCAACGCTTTTCCAAATCTTTTTTTTCTTTTTTTCCCAATTTTTTTTTTTTTTTTCCCGCAAGAAATCTTTTTTGTTGCGAGTAAATAGCGATAAACAGCTTTCTGAATCATCGACTCGTTGCAGTTTTTGTTCCATCGAAAGCAATCGCGGCACCCACTTGGAAAAAACCTTTTTCACTTCACTTCAAAAAACCTTTTTCCTGGTCCGATCGACTTAAAATTTTGACAGGTTTCAAGCACAAAGGTTAGTACTCTAGAAAGACCTGGTTACTGGTTTACTACGAGCGCCATCTCTGGGTTAGTCTCGGGAGTTATTGATCGATGTGTTATAATATATATTTACGATATTTTCTTATTTACAAGTTCAAATGATGTTGACCTCTAAAGATTGAAATTTATTTCCAGTTTTTTGCTACCATTATTCATTTATTTGTTTTTCATTTTTCTTTATATGCCAATATTCTCAATGAAAAAAAAATCACTGTTGATTGAAGCAATATTTTTGTGTTTTGTTTCTTTCATACGAATACTATGAATATTAATGAGCAATTAGAAATTTTATCTTATGATTCTACAACACATTACAATATAAATTGAAATATGAAAACAATGCATTGTATACAATGTATATAAATTATTTGGAATTCAGCTTAAGTAAAGAGTATTTTATTAATAATTTTTTCAGTGGCTCTAGACTCAAATGTTGTGAGATGCTTAATTTAATTTGAAAAATAATAATAAATAAATAAAAGAAATTAATTTAAATAACAAATAATTTTTGTAGGAATAAACAAATTAATTCAATGCATCTTTGTGACTAAATTAAAATTTCATATTTTATGCTTCACGAAATAATATAATTTGCATTTTGTTATATATTTTAAAGGTTAAAGAAAATTTGAGTAACTTTTAATTGATTTCGGAAAAGTTCATTATTAATTTAATTCAGAATCTCTCTCTTCTCTGGTTTCAATTAACTATATCACAACTTTTATTTTAAACTTCATTTCAGTAACACAAATTTATCATTGCACACAAATAAATTTTTATGAACACGCACAAAATATTCCCAAACCGGAGAGATAACGCTTTTCCCATTATTTACCATTAGTCATAATTTACAAGTTCCTATAATTTTATTTCAGAAAGTAACTGTAAATGATCGCCAAAATTAAGCATTCCTCGCCAAGGGTACGTACTACAGAAAAAAATATGCTGGTGCTATTTGTTGTAGATAGACCGAAGTACGCCAATAATTAATAAAAATTCATTTGAAACCTTAAAAAATTGATTAATAACGACATAAAACTATATTCTGGCTACGCTATCCGATAGAGAGAAGACTATACGTCTAACTGATTCAATTTTTATTGAATCAATAAAATGTTTCTTGTAGAGAATGTGTTCGAACTTTTCGTCTCCTATACTTTAACATAGAAAATTTAATATCCATTTTACATAAAGGCAAAAAATTGCATGTTTTTCTTAAAAAATCAAAATTCTAAGAACGCTAATTAATAACTAATTATAATTGTTATATCCATAGTAATTTATATTAGTATTGAAGCTTTTCTTCTACCTGAAAATGTGTTCGAACTTTGAGCCCTATTCTTTAACATTAGCCGAGAACAGCCTTAAATCGATCCCTAAAATTGTTTAAATATACTTGTGAATATTACAAAAGATTTTGATAGTAAAAAATTAATAAATAAAGGATTAGGTTTTGAAATTTTTTTAAAGAATTAAATTTTTATAATTGTTTCAAACAATGTATTCAAATTTTCATGTAAAATCATTTTCTTGAATAGAAACAGTACATAGCTTGCTAAAGCCAAATTTTTAAATCCATTAATAAAAAATATGGCTGAAGGGTATTAAGTCTCATTAAAGGAAACCGTGTTGATTAAATCTGAATGTGTCTGTCACAAGTGTAATTCTCGGATGAAATTTGCTGACAAAAATCTTTGTCTGACTGCTATTCCTTGATTTGCATGAATTCTACCAATACTAATTAATACGAGTAGTAACCAATAATAATTTACTTCTTTTTTAATGATAGTTACTTTTTATGTAATTATTTAAGGAAATTATTGTATGATCTTTCAATAAAAAGGTATTTTTAGTCCAGAAAATTATTGAATACATTTTAAAATTATTTAATCCAGAAATATACTATATGAATTGATGTTTATCCCTGAAAACTACTTCATACATTTTGAAATATATATTTATATTCAATAGATAAACCTAATCTTATTCAAAATATTATAGAGAAAGCAGTATTCTTGATTAAATTGGTTTATTAAAATTGGTGTGATTCATAACGAATGGTGTATCCATAAAACAAATCAAGAGTGGGGAGCGGCACGTTTTTTTTTTCTTCAAAAGGTTCACAAGACGTAACTGTGTTTATTTCGTTAGATACATATATATGTTTCCTTAATTTAAAATTTAACTAAATAGAAATTCAAGGATCAAATTCAAATTAAGAACTGAAACCTTAGAGTTCAATAAATTGCTCAATCCTGCCCTTGGACGCAACAATCAACTCTGAGGTTAAACAACAAAATAAATACTTTTAAATTTGGTTAGAATTTTTCCTAGTTAGGTATGTTATTTTGCATGTGTGTGAAATTATAATGGGAGTCCGTATCCACCCCATAGATTCACCACTGCATGTAAAGAATATAGAATTACTGAGGAACCCACCTTTCCTATTTGTATAAAAGGGGTAATGCATTTATGCCATAAGGTAACGTGGAAAATGGTTGCCGATTGAATAATATATAACTTTTTCATTGAATATGTGTATTAACAAAGATGATATTTTCTTACAGAGTAATGAACCTTTCTTCTATATGTGATGATGTATCACTCTTTGTAAAAGGTTTTTTTTTTATTTTTATAAATTTACAGGGTTTTATTTATTTGTTTTTCGATGGATTACGCATATGGTAATGCAGATGTTGAATATTTTCCGAAGCAATCAAAATTACATTTATGATGATGGATTGTAAATACAGCAGTGAAAAAATATAAGCATTGTTTCGGTATTATTATATCCATTATAATTGCAAGTCTAATTACTAATAATAGGATTAATTATTAAGAACATCCAATTCCAATCAATTTTCTAGTTCGGCCTTTTTGCAAAAAAAAACTAATTGTTCATCAAAAATCCAATTTGTTTTTTGCAGACACTTACTAAACTTCCCAAACTTGTATTTTCTTAAAAATTAAATGTAATTTTTATCACGAAATTCACACTTTTTGAGTTCAAATAAATTAATAAAAAGATGAAAATCTATTTTCAAAATTAATGTTTTTAGTCTGAGATAACTTATTTCTTACTAGAAAAAAATAATTTCAAAACTTTCCAAGCATTATTCTTACACCAATATTGCTTCAGTTTTTAAAATCACAACTACTGAAAAAAAACTACCGAACAATCTACCAATGCTTTTATAACTAATTGCCCAAAACATTTTGTGTGCGACTTTTAGCTATTATTTCCTAAGAAGGCACTGCATCAGTTAATAGCCGAACTCAACGGGAAAATCCTCAATCCTGGGAAATCACCTAAACACCTCAGCTAAATTTCTCCAATCCTTAAGATTTAAGTAGACTCGTTCAGTTATCGGCCTTCCATAGGGTTGCATGGCTATGAACAAACCCTTGTACAATTTTTTAGTAACTACAGAACCGTAAAGAAAGATCCGCCTATCCTTGCACAATATCCACATTAACTCTTTCTTGAATTAACACGGCAGCTTTCAGGGAAGCGCCGTTTCAGGTATTAGCTGCATAACTACGAATCGACATACTAGACATCATGTATGTATATATATATATATAAATATATATATATGTGTGTCTGTGTGTGTGTGTGTGTGTGTGTATACATGTAACAAATTTTAATTAAACCAGTGCTGTTATTTGAAAATACACTATTTTTAAATTTAAATTTTCCCTTTTGATAAATAAGAAAAATACTTCTATATATGTATGGAAATCGAACTTGACTTATCGCCCAGAACGTGGCCCTAGAACGTCTCACCACCAGAGAGAGCGGCTACTGTCTCAGCAACATTCCGCAAGGGGAAAGAAGACGTTTGCACGGGAAAACGCCGTTACGAGGTTGGAGTGGGCACACGGAGTGTCTTGGATGTCTTGACTAAAAACGTTTTACAAAATAAGTGCACGGAGCACAACCTGACTGGAATACTACTTACTAGTAGATACTACATAAGTTTTTTTAGTTTCATACTTAAGTATCTGTACATAATCGCTGTAAATAAGAATAAATAACTTCGAATAAACTGAAGTATCATCATTGTGAATGCCCGGGCATTACATATATATATTCAATAAGACGAAAAATTGAAAATGTTTTTTTTTTTTTTTACGAAAATTGACACTTTCAACCTTAAAACGATTTTCGTTGAACTTGCCAGCATACCTGGAGAAGAAACTAAATACGTTTACAGTTTCTTTTATTTATAACTTGATACTTTGTAATTGTAAAGCTTTTTTGGATATTTTTAATGGGTTATTTTAACTGGATATTTCTAATCGAAAATTTTAATGGATGGTTTTTAATTGGAATGTTTTTAGATGAAGATTATTTAATTGGAAAATATGGTTTTTTTTTTTAAAAAAAAATTATAATTGAGATATGTTGCCTTTCATTTTCTTATTTTTTAAATTCTTTTCTTTTATTTACAATTTGCATTTTGGAGTAATTCAATTTTTGCCCAACAAGATGCAATGGGGGAAGAGTTGGTACCATAGAACATTTTTAACCCCACAATTCAGTCCGCAGTCTGAATATACAGGTATTGCTTTGTTAAGTATTCAAAATATTCATCTAGTTTCAAATTTGATTTAAATTTTTATTCGTTTATTTTACATAGTTCTCTCAAATTTTCTTTTGTTGATTTGGGATTTTAATTGTTCTCTTATTTTTATGGTTTTAATAATAATTTCATTGTTTTATCTTTTATCTATAATATTTTAACGCCGAGTCAAATTCATATATTAAGAAATATTACTTGGGAATTGAGTAATTCTCCAGAGTTCCATCAGAGAAATTAAGAACATTCTGCAATCAATTAAGGGAAGTTATATCTTATTGAATTCAATGTATTTGTACGAAATTCAATTTAAAAACTGTTTTGCAGTCACAATACAATACTATTGCTGAATTAGCAATGAAATAGAAATGAAGAGTAAGTCTCTCTGTAATTAATAATAATAAGTGAAGGAAGTAATAAGGTATTGTTACAAGCTAGTAAACTGAACGACAATGTAATAAGTAAATGCATTTTTAATTAACTAGAAAAAGTAATATGTTGCTCTTTATATTTTTTTTTATCTTTCTCCCTCCATTTTTCGACACAATGAGGATTAATGGAAGTTGCTACTGCAGGGTCCTAAATCTCAAAGTCCTCACGTGGTGTGGTACGAAGCGGGATGTACAACATTCGAAGTATTTTCCTCAATCATGATAGAAATTAGGCGGTCGATTACCAAAAAAAAGAATATAATTTTTCTCAATTCATTGCAGAATTTCCTGGATTTATGTAATGAGCTTCAGTAAGATTGGTCGCTAATCGCAATTCAAGTGTGAAAAAAAGTATGTTTTTAACTTCGATTTGAATTGATTTGGATTAACGTTAAAAATACAAAAATTAAAAAAGAAGACAATAAATAAATATATTTCATCACATATATGAATACAACGCGGCCTTTGAAATAAAATGAGCTTTCAAAGCGACCCACAAAGTCGCCTTTGATTATTCTATATCGGGCCTGTCAAACCTTTGACAGGCCCGAAATTGAATAATTTTCACACGTTGCTCAGTTGTGTATCTTTCCATCATTAAAATACCAAACCTTTCAGACATTAAAAATTAGTCATTTTAAAAATAATTTTTCCAAATTAAATGTTTTTGCATGAAATGTAATTTTAAAAATTATGCTGCAGTCACGCAACATAAATTATGAGCAATCAAAAGACGCCGATCAATCAGTCAGGACCTTCCTCGGTCAAATATATTAGACTTGCTGCAGATAGACTGGTTGCTGTTATTTCGTTTGATATTTGTGTCGCATTCTCTCCTGGCATTGAATCACAGACACTTGCGCTCTTCAGTAAGTTTTCTGGTTAAGTGCACATTATGTATCGCTCATTCACGCTAGACGGACCACGCGTTTTTTGAAATGAGCTTAACTTTGTTTATATGGAAAGAAATTACGACGATAGTTGAATCAATGTACAGAGATATTCCTATAGTAATGGGATATGAAACTCGTATGAACTACTTGAGACGGAATGTTCTTTGTTACTTTTATGTATGATACAAGCTTAAATTTATGTTCAGATGACCCAGCTCCGTGGGCCGCAGGTTTACACCAGGCGAGCCACATGCGGGCCGCTGGTTGGCCAGGGCTGATCTAAACTAATCTCAAGGAGGGACCCATATTCCCTATTACGTAAATTTAGTTTGCTATTGCCATTTATTTTGAAAAGGGTTTGTTAAACACATATTCCTTTCCCACGTGATTTTTTTTTTCAGATGGGAAATATATTTCGAAATTATTACTTAAAGATTGTAAGTGTTGAGCCCAATGATTATATTTCATTTTGATGGATTTAAATCTTGCTGCGAATTAACAAAACCAAAATAATTATTAAATATATCTAAATAATACTATTTTATACTTTATCTGACCAAAGAAATTAATTTTTTATCAATCTATTTCATTAAATAAAGGAAAAGCATTTATTGCAGTTTCTTGTAAACTCAAATTTGAATCACAGAATCTCATTTCCCATAAGGCTAAAGCCTAGCATTCAGTCCCCCTGTAGATTCTGGGCGATGCATATTAAATCTGTCGAAGCTTAGTGTCCTCAAGTTGGTATAGTGTGGAAGTTTAATGAGTGGTACCACGTTAAATTGTTAATTTCGTCACTTGATCAAAGTTCAAAATTATGAGGTCCGTCGCAAAAAAACTCTCTCATTGCTTATTAGAGAAAAGTTAATGAAACAATCAATCAATAATAGTCTAATTTTAATTTTGGGTACAACATATTGCTGTAAATCTGTACTCCACGTAGAAGTTCGTGGTGCCTAAATATCGCTTATATTTAAACAATTATCATCTCACAGAATTGCTACAAACGGTTTTAACTAATGTTACGCCAAATTGAAAGGATTTGACCAATGTTTTGTCTAATTTTATATTTTTTATTAATGCATTATATTAACTTTGCTTTCTATTAATTATGCTTTATGTATTTGCTTGTTTACAAAAATAAGATAAATTTTGAAATTGGAATAATTTCCAAATTATGGCTAACATAGTGATACATTTTTTTTCTTTTAAGAAAAAATATCTTCTTTTCATCTTCTTATACCCACAGGGTTCGGAACTGGTAAAATGAAAATGGTTACAATTAAGGAATATTAAACTTTTAAGAAAATTATGATAGCTAAGACAAACACCTTCAAGTAGCTTAAAAATTTTCCAAATGCAAAAATATCCCCACCTCTGATGTGGTTGACAAACGGAACGAAATAGATAAAATCAGGAAAATCGCAACTTTTTTAAAAAATATTCACGAATAATAATACATTATACCCAAACTTAGTTTACTATTGAATGGGAAATAGCATCCTGGTATATATATATAATTTAAAGACAGAAAGAGGCTTATTTTTCTAAAGTCACATACTTAAAATGTTGACAATTGAAGGAAAATGCTATTACAATTAAACACTTATATTAATTAAAAAAGGGGGTTCTCATAAATATAACATTTTTTATTACAATTAAACACTTATATTAATTCAAAAAGGGGGTTCTCATAAATATAACTTATTTTCTACTTTGTTTTACTGTTCTTAATGCTTCAGAAAGTGTTTCACAACTGTGATGTAATTAATATTTAAAATTTTTTTCCTAAACTTTTGTTTCTCTGGTCTTTTTCTTAGTTTTTTCCCTTAAAATATTATCTGACCAATACAATTAATGTAAAGTTCCTTCAGAGTGATAAAAGTAATGACATGTTAGATTAAAAGGAGTGAAAATTTGAATTAAGAAGTCACAAGATAAATAGCATAGGATTTTCTTGCATATTCAAAAATATAATTTATATTCTGAGTAAAGTATTAATAGGGAAGAATTCAATGTTAAGATGATAAAAAAATAAATAAATAATGTGCTATTAAATCAAATACTGTTATTCTAATATCGAAAATATTAGTGTAATTATACACATTTCATGTAAGAGGTAAAACACTTTATTTCTACTGAGACAAATTTGAAATGTTCTAATTAAGACGATTTGTAATAAATTATTTGGCATATTGAGAGAAATTAATTAAACCCTACATTTGCATTGTGTTTTGTAATCAGGGTTTTTGAGATTTTCAAATGTGTGTGTGCTTTTTCAAGCCAAAAAAGCATTTAATAGCCAAAATAAAATGCTTTTAGAAAAACAATAAATTGTTTTGAGTTTTAGCGAAAGTAGGATTATTTAATAAACAAATGTGATTTTTTTCTTTTGCATTTTATTTCTATATACTTGAGGTCGCGGACTCTTGGCTGGCGGTTTTCGCGGAGTAGTGGGTTCAAACCTCGATGCTACTAAAAATATGGGGAAGGGAAGTTGATAAAACCTTCTGTTCCCCATTGAAATCCTTTCGGAAGGTGTAGGCTAAATAAACTACTGTAAAAGACTAAAAGACACGAGATACAAAGAACTAACAATTTATCTGAAACTTAACAAACATAACTTTAAAGGTTAAGACTTAACAATAGCAACTTTAAAACTTGACCTTCACAGGTCTGGAATCTGCGAAGCAAGTGTGCCAAGAAAAGATCGCTCCCTCCTTTTCTACAAATCAGCTTGCAGCTCCGCAGTCAAAAACGACGTCAAAAGATGACGTAGGCAACCGCCACATGTCTCCCCCTCCAGTCTCATGAAGGGAGACAAAACTTTACTCTCCTGCCGGATCTTGTATGAATGCCGTTTGTTCCTGCTCCAATGGTTCATCCGAAGTGTCCAAAATGAATGCAGGTTTCAAACGATCCATAGCAATGAGGCGCTCTTGTCCCTTAATAAGGACGATAAAATCCTTTGGCAGGCGACGAACCACCTTGAAGGGACCTTCATATGGCATCTGTAATGGTTTCTTGAATGGAGGCCGGCGGACGAAGACATGACAACACGTTTTCAAATCTTTAGGAATGTTAATTCTTTGAGGGCCGTGACGTAGAGGAAGAGCAGGACTTATGGATCTGATCAGCCGTTGTAATCTTGCTACTTAGTCTGGACATCTATCGATATTTCTCTCCTCGTACAGTTGTCCAGGAAGAATAAGACTTGATCCATGGACCAACTCTGCAGTTGAGGCGTTCAGATCTTCCCTCAAGACCTTCCGGAGACCCAACAGGACAAGAGGAAGCGCATCCAGCCAATCTCCTTGATGGCAAGTTAAAGCTTGTTTTAATGGTGGATGGAGGCGTTCAATCATTCCATTACACTGTGGGGTATAAGAAGCAGTACGTGTTAAATGAACTTAAAGACATGCGAAAAACTCTCGTCAGGTACAAGGAATTGCGCTAAAGGGGTCTTGGTGTGTAAGTGTACCTTAGACTGCTGACAATATATGCAAGTTTTGCACCACATGCCTATATCCCTATTCATACCTGGCCAAACATATTTAGATCCTATGAGTTGTTTAGTAGCGTGCATCCCTGGGTGAGACAAACTATGTAACTCATTACAAATTTTGTTCTTAACTGATGAGGAACATAGAATCTGTATATGCCTGTAGACCTATCCGCATATAAGGATTTAGCGCCATCAGGCATTTGAATTTTTATCAGCTTACCACTGAATTCCATTCTACCTTCTAAAATAGATTTCAACTCCTGGTCTTTTTCCTGAAACTTCGACCATAACTCCAAATCAGACAGTGAGGAAAACTGTATCTCATTAATCCTTGATAAAGTGTCAGCTACAACATTACCCTTACCTGGTAAGTACCTAATGTCTGTAGTGAATTGCGAAATGAAATCTAGATGTCTCAATCGTCTGGGAGGGTCCTTTTCATGTTTCTGTGAAAACGCGAAGATAAAAGTTTTATGATCTACGTATAAAGTAAAAATACGAGCTTCTAACAGATGTCGAAAGTGTTGTATTGCACTATAAGCTGCCAATAATTCTCGGTCGTAAGTAGAATATTTGCATTGTGCAGAAGATAACTTCTTTGAAAAGAATCCAAGAGGTCTAGGACCATCAGAAGAAATTTCTTGCAGGACTCCTCCCATAGCAAAATCACTGCAATCTGTAACTAACGCTAATTTTGCATCTATTGAAGGATGGTATAAAAGCGTTGCATTCGCCATAGCTGTTTTAATCTCTTCAAAACTTTTCTCCCTTTCCGGATTCCACGGAACTTCCCTTTTGTCACGTTTTTTTGCACCGATTAACAGCTGATTCAACGGTGACAAAATAGATGAAATATTTGGAATAAACCTATGGTAATAGTTTACCATACCTAAAAACCGACGCAAGTCAGATATAGTAACAGGTTTTGAGAAATTTACAATTGCTTGAACCTTTTCACTATGAGGAATACATCCTTTGTTATTAATTGTATGACCGAGAAAATCTATTGTGTCTTTACCAAAGTCACATTTGGACTCGTTCAACACGATACCATAATTTTTAAATCGCGTGAAAACTTCTTCCAAATGCATTTTGTGCTCCATATGGTTTTCAATTGCAATTAGGATGGCATCCAAGTAAGGGAAACAATAGTCTAGTCCTCTCAAAACCTCATTAATGAACCTTTGGAAAGTTTGCGTGGCAGAACAAAGACCAAAGTTTAAAAATGGAAATTCGAAAAGTCCGAAAGAGGTAACAATGGTAATTTTAGATATATCTGGAGGGTGCACTGTTATTTGGTGATAAGCACGTACCAAATCTATTTTTGAAAATACCTTCTTTCCTTTTAACATATACATGCAATCTTGAATGTGAGGAATAGGGTATTTATCGGGTATTGTGATACGGTTTAAAGCCCTTTAATCTCCCGTAGGTCTCCAATCTGATGATCCTTTGGGAACCATATGCAAGGGACTAGACCAATTACTTTTCGACGGCTTGCAAATACCTCTCTCCATGATATACTCAAATTCTTGTTTTGCGATTTTCAATTGAGCTGGATTTAACCGAAGAGCTCTTGTACAAAAGGGGGGTCCAACTGTAGGGATGAAATGCACAGTATCGTGCTTAATTGTATTCTTAGGAGAAACGTTCAACTGAGTAATGTCCTTAAACTTACGCAAAAGATCCAAGTATTCGGAATTCCCGACAATGGTTTTTACTACTGGGACATTACTTAAAGTAGTTTTGCCTCTAGCTTTTAAATCAGTTAAAGGATCAACCGAACAGCGTTTTTTCAAATCAACCAGCAAACCAAAATGTTCTAAAAAGTCCGCACCGATAATAGGCTTAGTAACCTCAGCGACAATGAAAGGCCATTGAAAATTACGTCTTAAACCTAAATCAAGTGTCAATAATTTAGAACCGAAAGTTGCAATTTTAGAACCATTAGCTACGTATAAAATGAAATCAGTTTTCCCATTACCTTTAGTTACATACGATTTAGGATAACAGGATATATCACTACCAGTATCAACAAGATAACCGGTACGATTGTTTACATCATTAACAAAAAGCCTGCGACTTTCACCTTTCAAAACAGAAGTCGTCGCTACTCCTGTGAGCGATTCGAGTTTTTTTGTTCAAATGCACATGGGTATACAACATTTTGCCTTTTCCTGATACCTAAAATGGTACCAGCACAGCCAACCTTCCCGTTTCTTAGCACTAGCTCTAGATACAGATGTACTTCGTATACGTTGTGGTTTCGGGGATGCATGTCTTGAACCCGACCTAACCAATCTCGAGAGTTCATCTAACTGTTGTTGCATCTTAAACAATTGCTCATCTCGACGAGTGACGTGATCAATACTTGAATTACCATCAGAAACAGAGTTTATACTGCCCTGTGAAAACTCAATGATTTTGTCAGCCATTTCTACTGACTTGTTTAGGTTCTCTGAACTAACAGCTAGAACGGCTTGAACTTGCGGCGGTAAACGCCTCATCCAGATGTTCTTAAGAAAAGATTCGTCTACATGGTTTTCACTCAATTCTCGCATTTGTCTAAGCAATAAAGACGGGGATCTATCACCTAATTCCAAATCCTCAATTAAAGTTTTAACTTTCAGGTTTTGCGATACTTCAAAACTGCTCTAGTAAACGGTTTTTTAGAGCCGTATATGGACACTGGGGTGGTTCACACACTATATCCGTAGCATGTGAAAGAGTTTCAGAGTCCAATGAAGCAACCAAATGGTCAAATTTTGTTTGCTCGACCGTAATGTCAGCTAACTTAAAACTAGCATCAAGCTGCATAAAAAATAGCTTTGCATTATGAGGCCAAAAACTAGGAACCTTAACAGTAACTCTTTCACAACCATTATTTGAACCTACAGCTCCTTCACTTTTAGTATCTTTACCTTCAAGCGACATCTCAATCTGAGCGAGTGCGATAATGAGTGAGTGATCGTTAAGTTTATTTGCGTAAGAGGAGTGAGTGAGAATGTAAAGCTCCCTGACGTAAGAGCCAGATTTAGCTAAATCGACATCTCAAAGCGGCAGTAAAAAAATAAAAATCTTACCGACCAAATTCCTGCCTCATAGGTTCGAACCATAGATAGGGACGTTACCAATTCACAGGTCTCAGAGAATTTCCGACGGTTAACATATCTTTACAGCTTGTTTCCTAGTTTGATGGTAAGTTCCTCAGCATCCAATTAGCCTTTCCGGGAGTCATCAACACTTGTTCTTTGACCGGGAAAACCTTCTGTTCCCCATTGAAATCTTTTCGGAAGGTGTAGGCTAAATAAACTACTGTAAAAGACTAAAAGACACGAGATGCAAAGAACTAACAATTTATTTGAAACTTAACAAACATAACTTTAAAGGTTAAGACTTAACAGTAGCAACTTTAAAACTCGACCTTCACAGGTCTGGAATCTGCGAAGCAAGTGTGCCAAGAACGCCCGCAAGTTGCGTTATCTTCGAGCGTCTAGGCCGCGCAAGCGGCCCTCAAGCACGTATCAGAGTTCTTAAGTGAAGAAATGTCTGTTTTTGGCTAATAGTCTCTCTGTAAGGTAGAAATCGAGAAGGTGTGCTGTGATTGGTTGGCTGTTGCTGTATTGTATTCCTATTGGCTGGTGGTTGAATCCGGAGTAGATGAGTCTTGAGTTGGGAAAAATTTTCAGGGATGTCTTGAGATTGAGATGTGGAGAGGCTGCTTTGCTATTGGTTGATGGAAGGCAGAGGGAAGTAATGCCATAGGCTGCCCCTGATGGGTGCTATTGAGTTAGATGTTGAAGGGTTTTGCTATGCCTGTGTGGGCTGGAATTAAATGAATTTCAAAATTAAATATATTGAATAAATTGAAGTTAAAAGTTGATTTATTAAGGAGGTTGATAGGAGTAAGTGTGCCAAGAAAAGATCGCTCCCTCCTTTTCTACAAATCAGCTTGCAGCTCCGCAGTCAAAAACGACGTCAAAAGATGACGTAGGCAACCGCCACAAAAACCCACCCTATAGCCGGGCTGATGTACGTTAAATCAGTCGTGGTTATCGTTATATTTTTATAGCTTTCACAGAAGCGATTCTTAAAAATAACATTTTGTATATTTATCAATTAATTACACAAACAATGGCATTATTTTTAATACGAAGTCCTCCATTGCCAATAAATTTTGAAAATATAATTTTGAAAATAAAAAATTGCCAATAAATTTTGATCATTATTTTTATTGCTGTAAAATTTTCTTAAAAAGTGTTTTATATATATATAAATCTATTAAAGTTAAATTTATTGTTTCTAATAAAAATAAGAGTGATCATTTTAAGCTAGACAGAAATAAGTACTTTGCATGCTTTTGGAAAATCATAAAAATAACTGATAAATTCGACTTTGTACTGATCTGGAATTTGATCATTATTTATAATCTTTTTTCATTTTTTCAAGCATCTAAATTCCTAATATTTTTACTGTTTCAATTTAAAAAGGAAAATGTTCCCTTTGTTTCAAATCGCGCAATATTCTGGAGACAAATTTGAAGTAATCTAACTCTCATATTTGTCATTGAAAATAAATTTGAATAATAATTTGTTTCACTTTTTTAGTTACTGTCGTACAAGTTATGTATTTAAACAATTCTCGTATTTCATCTTTCAGAGCATTGTCAAGTCCAGTTAAATTTTTGCTGCTTATTCTGTGGTACGTTTACATATAATTTTATTCATAAAATATTTCTAAATGTTATTCTGATAATGCTACAATGCATATTCTTAATTTATACTAAGTATTTTTGTGCACATTTTTATTATATTTTTTCGGCATATATTTAAAATATTTCACTGTCATCATTTTTAAGAGTTTAGTATGAAATTGACAGTCAATTTTAGCATTTTTGTTCCGAGTAATAGTGAAAAATTACCATACGATAGCATTTCATGATTATTGAATTTATAGATTTTCATTGCAAAAGCTACGAAATTTTTTAATCGAATTTTAGGTTATTGTAATCATTACTTTCATTTTTTTGGATAGCTTATAACGAGAAATAATATATCTGATATAAATTTTGATAGAAACGTTTTCTTTATTCATTTTGTTATTTTCAATAAAACTTAATGATGTAATTTAATTCAGAATTATTTTCTCAGTGTTTCAGATGCATCCTTCACTAGAAAATATAAATGTATTTGATATTGGTTCCTTGAAGGAAAAAACAATTAAAAGTATTTTAACGGAAGCAAGAGTATTGCATGATAGAATTTCGATTCAGATAAGTCGCAATTGTGGTAGTGGGACTTCTGCATATAAAGATTCCATTCGAAAATTATTTTGGGAATAGATTTGTAAGAATAAATATCGATTCAGATGCTTGGGAAAAGTAAAGTGATTTATCTCATGTATTAACGAGGAAAAGTTTTAATATATAATGTTGTAGATTTTTGAGATGTTTAATTTTTTTCCCCTTTTCCATTAATTGTTTTGCAATTGAATAAATATTCTTCATTGCTGTTAATTGCATTTCATCATTTAGCTGAAGAAATGTTTTTTTTTTTAATTTTCATAATGTGTAGAAAATTAATTAACGACATTCATTTAATACCTGAGGAAGTAAACATTCAATCTTTACATATTTTAGGAACATATTTTAATACAAGTGTGTCTCATTTAATATTTAAAAATTAGTAATAGCAAACAATTAAACTAGAAATGTTTAACTGGTCTTCTTAAAACATTAATTTTTCAAATTAGAATGTCTCAGTAATAAGATCAGTCTTTTTATATCTTTATCAATTTGCCAAGATCTGCATGAAAATACTAATTTAAATGAATTCTTTTGATCTTTTATTGTATTTTATCTGAGATTAGCATTTATAAGACTTGATTATCTTTAAATCTCAATTTTTTTTCATTAATAGGAATGCATGAGGATATGTATATTAATGAACTAAATGAGTATACTTATTATTGCTTTTTCTTTGGTATTAAAATTGAAAATGTTGTAGCTATTCCCTGTCAAATAATAATTTATCAAAACAGAAATTAAGTTTTTTTAAGCCGTTACAGATAGGGGTAAACATTATTGTATTTTTAATGTAGATTACATATATAATACAGACACAAAATTTTGTATGACAAATACAATTTTTTTATAAATATAGTTCATTACAAACTTTTCGAAATAGGTAATTTTTTTCAGATTTGAGAATGTTAATATGTTTCTATTTTATTTGTGCACAAAATTCAACTAAATTATCTACAAAATTCACCGATACTTGAGTTCCTTGATATTACATTTGAAATAATTGTATGATTAGACATTTGATTTTATATATATTATACTACAATAAATTGTTATCAAACCCATTCTAAAAAAAGAAAATATAGTATTTCTGCTTACTTCAATCTTGAAAATAATCAAATTCATTTAATTAATTTTTTAATCCTTGTGACTTAACGAATCTAATTCTGACGTTGATTGGAACATTAGTTTTTAAGGTTTTACCAGGAGAAAAGAGTAATTTCTTAAA
This sequence comes from Nephila pilipes, assembly GCA_019974015.1. Taxonomy (NCBI): domain Eukaryota; kingdom Metazoa; phylum Arthropoda; class Arachnida; order Araneae; family Nephilidae; genus Nephila; species Nephila pilipes. Next base: position 95,408 of record BMAW01090315.1, on the reverse strand, counting down.
AATTCTTCTTTTTTTTAATAATTTAAGATTCTAAGTTATACGATCATCTTGTTTATATTTTTCACTTTTAATGCTAGTGCAATATTTTTTAAAACAATATTGAGGTTTTTAAGCGTTAAATAAAAAAAAAAATTATATTGAACTTCTTATACAAAATTTTTTGGATCAAGAAATATATAAACATGGTCTGTCCACTGTTTGAATTGACCTCTAAATTAATTTTTGCATCGATATTTAAAGTACACGAATTTGATTTTTATTAATTAAAACTTAATTTCTCAAATTAATTATGGAACTTCCAATTACTTCTAATTTAAAATAATAGCTATTATGAGGATATTCCTTCCTTTTAAGTAAAAGGTGCGTCTTAAATTCAACTCTTTAGCTTTTAATTTTAGTTACGATTTCATTCATCGAAATATAGTGTTGAATAAAAGCTAAGCTCTTTTTTTTAATCGAAAAGAATTCTGACATCATAAAGCTTTCAACCGATTGATTTTTTTAGAAAAGAATGTTCATGTAATTTATTCTATAGAGATACATAAGAGAAGTTAGCAATTTTCTAGTAATTTTTTAATTGACGCAATAAAAGAGAAAGAAACCTTTTTAAACATTTAGCTACTATTAGAATTCGTTTACTGAAAATATAAATTTCAACATTTAGAAAAAAAATTAAAATATATTTAATTTGTTTAAAAAAAAGAATTTTAAAATTTTGACACGTTAACATGAGATAAATTTAGGATCCAATAAAAAAATTTTTATTTGGAAGATAAATGCTTCTCTGTGTAACAAAATAATGCTTGATCACATTTCCATGAGATAAAACACTCCACAGTCGTCCATTTTGAAAATCCTATCTGCACAGAATTTCTGTATTTATTATAAGCTATATTTATTTTCAACATCTTCGCTCGAAGGATTTCATTACCTGGAACAACAAATAAATTTCCATAACTATTCACTAATGAAATTATCTTGGCAAACATAATTTTCCTTATTTTAAATCACTTTTTCTTTTAAAAGCTGTAAATAGTAATAAAGAATGGAAAATAATACTGCTTTAAGACACTGTACCTTAGAGTCATATTTACTTCAAAATTACATATTTAGCTATTTATGTTAATATATCTTTAAGAAAAACTGTATGAAAGATTCAATGTTATACACTAAATCAGTTGTGAGTAAATTCAATACAACTAAGCAAAATTTAGTAAGTAATTTGATAATTTCCAAGTATACAAGAATAATCTTGAGTAATTTGCTGATAATGAAGGAAAAAACTCAATTTCATTGTTAAGCAAAAAAAAAAAGCTTATTACTTTAACTAATTTCCATTTGCTTTTACTGTATAACTTCAATTTACTTCTTCAAATTTGTAAGCATTATTTAAAAAAACATTTTTATTTTTAAGCGGTTCATTTTAATAGTGGCTCCTTAAAATCTCCAACAAAACACTCCTGTAAACAGCCAGAAGATAGCAATTTAGCCGACAACACTTTTCGGAAAACAAGATCGCAGGAAAACTGGTGAATGTCGAGAAGAAACAGTGTATTACTGCGCAGAGAGTTTACCTCGCGGATCGTCTTGCGCATGGTTGCTACAAGCTGATTCCTCTCGAGGGCAAGCCTTGGCGATCAACTTTTTACTAGAAACGAGGACTTGGTCGGGGGATATCTTCCACTCCATAAACACTCCTCTTTAAACTGCACTCCAGCTATCCTCTAACTGTTTATATTAAAGTTTCTTTTGATATTTTAAATGAGATTCTATTAAAATGAACCGCTTAAAAAAGTATTTTTAAAGAAAGGCGTACCAATTTGAAGAATTAAATTGAACTTTAAAAGGAAATTAGCTAAAGTAATTTGAAAATCACCATTTTCATAAAAATTTCTGAAGTTTCTTTATAACTTTTTATTAAAGCCCACATATTCACCATTTCAAAAATGGTTTGTATTTGTATCTTATGTAGGTAGTAAATGCATCAATGTAAGTATATAATTTTTTTAAGAAATGTTAAAATCTTTTAATACATTACATGGAAAACGGCGATTTTATTTATTTTTTTATTACGAAAGATCTCATTTCTTAAGAAGTACTTCGTATATCCATATCAAATTTTACCATAATGTTCTGTACATCTCTAGGTATTTTTTGAACCTCAAAACAGCTTTTAAGAACATAACTATTTATATTGGAGCTATTTTTATTTAAAAAAGTGATATATTTTTTTTTGTTAGAGAGGTATTTAAATGATACTTCAACTATAACTATTCTTTGTTGTATCTTAAAAAATCAGAAAGTGTTTGCCTCTATTTTACTCAATAAAATATCGAAATAATAGGGTTTTTTTTCAAAGTTTTATATATATTTATAAATAAGATATTTCCCCTCTTACTTCTTAGAAAAATTATACTTTCTCACTAAAATGCCTGAAATAACTGTATTATAAACACAACAAACATTAGCATTTATTAAAGTTGTTATATTTTCTTTACAACACCTAGATATACCTTGGAAATATTTTTAAGAACTTAAGATATGCCTCTTAGGAAAAAAAACTACATTAAAATAAATTTTTTAAGAACTTACTCTGTAGTTTTTAAAATTCTGTGGGAACACGGATAAGAAAGGATATGAAGGCATAGAAATTTGTCTTATTTATACAATAAATATTTTTTACAAAAAATTGAGAATTATGCTTGAATAGTATAGGAAAATAAGCTATTGAATAGAGTACCGTTAAATTTAATTCGAGCATTATCTACCACCTAGATTGAAATTTAAGTTAGACTTGAAATTAGGAAATTAAATACTTTATTTTATCTTTATTAGAACAGAATTAAACATTTAAATCAAATAAATTAGTTTTTACGTTTCTTGTGAATAATTCAACGTTTCAAAGCAAGGCGCAATAGAGGCTTTTTTCTCCATAGTTTTTTTTTCTGGAAGCAGTAGTGAATTACGCGTGAAAGTAGGTATATGTGTTAAGGCAAAAAGAATCTGATATCATATTTATGCGTTTCTACATGGAGTATATATTTTCCATTTTTTAAAATTTATTTATAAAATTATCAATTATACTTTAAGTTCGAAAATTTGAATTTAATTTCTCCAAGTCTTATTACAAATTTGTTTCTTAAACAGCTTTTACAAAATACAGCATAGTGTTTAAGTTAAATTTTTTGTAATCTATTAATTAAATTGCTATAAGTAAAATTTTTAAATACGTTTAAATAATTATAAAATTGTTAAAAAATGTCCTTGATTAATTTTTGATTAATTAATTTAAATTAATTAATTAAAATTTATTAATAAATTTAATTTCAATAATTTTTCTGAAATTTTAATCATTTTCTATTCTGTACATAATTTCCCTTTCCGCAAATTTTTGCTTCCATTGGACAACTCTTTCTTGTTGCGTCGTTTTTTTTGTTATAGAGTGTGGTCTCAAAGCTAAGCTGTGAAGGATGAATGTAAGATTCTTGAGTCCAGTACAATTCTCTAGAGAACGTAGAGCAACTGCACTGAGGATTAATGCTTATCCTATGCAACTGAAAATGTCCAAAAGAAACTTCACCTGAGGACTAAATTTGTCTAGCTAAAGAATACCGTAAGAGGATATTGTAGAATCGTTAACAGCATATAGTGTAAGAGTTTTACTGTTTAAAGAAACGATTGTAAAAAGAAGTAGGAGGAGGATATTTAAAATATCCTACAACTACAGGAGGAAGTTGAAAATTATCCGTAACACAGGATAGAAAGTTTGAGCTCAAAGTAGTAACAACGGTGGAGAATTTAATAGACTTGTTAGTAATAGCAGTCGTAATAAATTGGGATTCGATTTTGATGTATAATCACCCTTCCATAAAGACAGTGCTTCGATCATCACACGTGAATAATCACGGTAATACTGAAAAAGCAAAGTAGGAATTTAACATGCAAGGTGAAAGTAAGGATTGTGAAGTCTAGAAGTGAACAAATTAAGAAATGGCGCATGAGCCAAATCTAGGTAAGCAAAGAATGCAAAGAAAAAGAATGTAATGGAGCCAGGCAAATAATGGAATTCAGCACGTCGAAAAGATGAGCTGAAAAATTTCCAAAAAACTGTCCTTCGAAAATTGGCAAAAGTCTGTAGAGTGATAGGATGGGTCACAAATGCAGAAACTCTAAGAATTTGCTATCAATATGATGAGTTCCTCAATTGTTCTGACTCCAGATGAGAAGGTTAAAAATATCACACTAGAAAGGATTGGACACTCCTGCTAACAATGATGAATAATTTATTTAAAATCATTTAAAAGAATGACAGACAGAAGAGAGAACCATGAATACAGAATGCGGTTCCTCGCTCATTCCCTTCGGTTGCTTTGAAACAGTGAAATGTATTCGAGCATACAGACAGCAGAGCGGCGTTCAGGGTTGAGTCGGTACAGTTTTTGTTATTGACTTAGCTGTGGTGAAAGTTCATGATTTATGTAAGTGTAGTCAGAGCGAGAGTTCTGATTGACAAATGGGAAGTTCCGGAGGGCAACGTACTAGGTAGAAGTTGATGCTGGTAAGATATCTTGCCTTTGGCTGGTGGTAAGTGGAGGGGAGGTGCTATATAGGCTGCTCTTGTTGGTTTGAATTTGATGGAGGTGGAGAATGGGCATATACGACTGGTTGAGGCAGAAGTTTTAAGAAAAGTGATAATTTTAGAAGTTTTTAATAAATGTAAATATGTAGGGGAAAAAAGAAAGTAATTATTGGGAGTTGTAGTTCTAAAAGTACTTATCTATGTCTTTTGGAGTCAGATCTTGGGGTATAGCTTTCTAGATTGAACAAATTGAAATTTTCAATGTCATTGAGTGAAGAAAAGAATTTTTTAGCAAGTTTTTGGATATGTTGTCTATAAAAGTTAGGACTTTGGTAGCTTTTAGGATTTCTTTATTTCTGATATAACAGTTTGCTTTTAAGATCATTCGGAGAGTTGAGCTTTAGAAATTTTCAAAAAATTGGATATTTGATTTTTCCGCGTACGCCCAGACTGGGCTTGTATATGATAATGAATTAATTTCAGAATTCAGGCAAATTAGGGGTAAATTTTACACATGGCTTTCTGGGATTTTTCTTTAACGTGTGTTATGTTTTGTATCCATGTTAGCGTTTTGTTGAATATAACTCCAAAGTATTTGGTTGTTTGAGACCATGGGAACTCGGTGTTATAGAAAGTGGGAGGAGGGATGTAATTTCTTTTTTGTGTAAATAATACTGCAGTGGTTTTTGAGACATTTATTTTAATTTTCCATTTCTTATAGAAGTCTTCAAGAATTTTCAAGTGTTTGTTGAGAACAAAAGTAACTGATTTTGGATTTTTGAATTTTGCTAATACTACCGTGTCACTTGCATATATGTTTATGAAGGTTAAACAATATTGATGGATGTCACTTAAATAAATATTATATAAAACTGGTCCTATGAGGCTTCCTTGAACGATTCCAGCTATTGCTTTGTGTGGAATGGAGAATGAATTATTAATTTAAACTTGGAAGGTTCTATCTGTATTATATGGGTGAATGATGTGTATGACCTTAAATAGCGGTAGCAGAAGGACTACAATTAACTTCAGCTTCACTTCGTTCGTATATGCTTGCCTTGTTAGAATAGCCGGCTCTCCCTCACAGGGGTAGAATAGCAGAAGGATGGTGGTGATCAGCAGTCGCCACAAAGGAGAGTCGAAAGATCGCTAGCGTATTCAGAGGGCACGTCACTTATGTTTACCATAGACAGTAAACTCCATGGGAAAGATAAACAACACTACGGTACCTCGAGGTCGTGATCACAAATTGATATGCTCCAAAGCTTTCCACTATGATTAAAAAATATATTTTCCTATCTTCAATAATCATCAACTACTACAAATAATAAAACTTTAATTTCTAAATAAAATGGAATATAGTAAATATCCTTTAGAGCGTGTATGATATACCTCCTCCTCTCTAGAACATAAAAAACATTTACATCTTTAATTTCTATAACATCATTTAAAATATTCGTCAAAGAGTATTGTAAATTTTTTAAAATATGAATGAGCTCTAAAATGTTATAAATAATGTATTTTTTGAAAATACAATCAATATAAAGGATATAATCGTATTTAAAACTTTTTAATGTAGCAGAACTCGAAACTGTGACGCAAAGAATTAATTTTTCAAAAATGCAATTAATACAAAATATATTATATTTGGAACTTTTTTTTATGAGAGAATATGTTCTTTTAAATACGATCAGTTACACAACCACAATCAAATGATTCCCGAGCGCCAGTTCTTATAACTCTTCGCTCAATCTGATTATGTTTATAGTCATCTAAACTTATTTTTTAGAATTAATCTATCATATTACTGCTGTATATTAAAATCACATATTTGGCATTAAGTAGGAAACAGGAAGTAGAGTGAAGAGAGATGATATATGAGATATATACAGGATGTGATTTACTTTATTACTAAATTTTTAAAATTAAATTTTTATTGTTACTTTTCTTATAATACGATCAAGTACAAAATATATAATAGTATTTGGAACTTCTTTATGAGAGAATGTACTTTTTTTTATAAATAATATCTTTGAATTTTTTTTATGTAGAGAAGCTCAAAACTAATGTAAAGAATTCATTTTTGTAAATACAGTTATTATTAAAGTTATAATTGTATATAGAACTTAAGTTTAAGCTTTATTAAGCTAGTTCCGAGACTCTTTTATACTTCATCGTGTATGACGTAGTCTCAATTGGACGACTGCCACATTGGAACGTTGATTGCTCAGTATGGAGACTTTGGCACGTTTCGAAATTTCTTCAACTCCTCTAAGTAAAGACTCCCCCAACTGTATTTCAGTACAGTCCTCCCAAAAAATATCCCATTTGCCTTTTGCCCCAAACTTTGCGTTAGTTCGTTTACTTACTTAAAAAAATAAAAACAAAAACAATTTTAAAACTATATAATTAAAAAGTAGACAGTTTAACTTGATTTAACAGAAAGAAACGTAGAAAAGAACTGAGCCAACTAATGGTACGCGGGCTGAAAAGGTACGCACTAACAGATCTATAGGGTAATCATTCTCCCCAGAGACGTTGAATCATGTTATTGCCGATGTTCATTCAGAATGCTGTGCGATTCTGTACGCAATATCACATCAAGTGTCATATATCCCTTTCAGGGGCGGTGGTAAATTTTATATACCACATATTTAGCACCCTAAAAATCTCTCTAAAATACATTTCTTCCCCTCACATTTATCTTCAAATGGTAACTTATAGTGTTATTTACTTAAATGAAATGGCACAACCTTGAAGAATGATTATAAAAATTATAGCTTTGAATCAAATGAAAATTCCTAACAAGTCATTGTTTTATCCCTTACAGAAATGTTTCTGAAATGAATTGAAAATTTTAATTTCATCAGCTAACCAATCTACATGTTTGAAACTTTATGTAAATACTGCTAATTACACAAAACAAAATATATAAAGTATTCGTTTCATACTTCAAACTAAGTGGTATAAATTAATACTGCCGCTCACAGAGAGAGCAACAGATAACAGCTCTAAAATTTTCGAATCAGACTGATATGTAACGGTTCACTTTATTGCAGTGAAATATAGAGGTCGTAAATATGTTATAAAGTGCCAGTGAGGCAAAAATCAGACTTATTCTCCGAAGAAAAGAAATTTAAATCAGGAAAAAAAGTTCTATTGCAAAGTTTTGCAAAGAACAGGTTTAGCCACCTAAGGAATGCTTTTTCTGTACTTATTATTAAATTACTCAGTTAAATAAAAGAATTAAAAGTAAACGGTGAAATTTAGAGAAATTGACAATAGTAATATTTCTGATACTAAAATTAAAGGAAAAGATAAATTATTAAATTGAATATGTTTACGATAAATGTAATTAAAATCCAAACAATCAATAAATTAAAAAAATTTAATATATATTAGCTACATTCAATTAAAATTAAAGCAAGCAAAAAATTATTAAATTGAATATATTTTAAATAAATGTAATTAAAAACGAAGCAAACGATATGAAAATTGAAAAGTTATCTGGTACACCAAAACGCTTCACCTAAAACAATAGCCCCTTAGATGGCTAATAAAAATTTATCAACGCTGTGCGTGCCCATTGAAAGACAACAAACAAAATCGCAGGGAGAAAAAGGATTTCTCAAAACCTAAACTATTGCAAACAAATCTAACAAAGCAAAGACAGAGAGAGAGTCTTCGTAGGCATTTGAGATAGAACTGGCTGGAGACAGCAGATTAGGGTCTTGTTGTTAGAGATGAGATTTGCAAACGATAATTGATGTATAGTGTTAGCATGAAATAAAAGCAGACGATAAGCTACCGACAATTGAAGGACGGCAGTAGGGGTTCATTGCCTCCAGTGGTGAACTTTTTCAAAGAATCGAAGTAAACTGAGATGTGAATCATTGAAGAAAGGTATTACAAAAGATACAATACAGCAAAGAGTTACTCTCTTTGTAAGAAAAACAGAGCCCTCAGTGTACAACCCATAAATACTTCAAAATAAGGAGGGATGACTTTTCTTTCTTTCTTTTTGACACATTTGTCCATTACATACGTGAGAGGTTATGTTTCGAATGCGAACATTTACCGTGGACGACTGGTTTTAGAACTCTTACGAATCTACTCTTATTCTTAATATTATTTATAGTAGCCTTATAATCTATTTTTAATTAATTTCTGAAATATATATACTTCTAAAAATACTTTTAAAAGATTGCCTCACGGGGACTATCGATTGAAAAAAATTGGTTGGTTTGAAGAGCTCCCTTCTGATGGATCGGAGAGACAAGTGAGGAAAAAAATATATTTATAGTACATGCAATAAGAAATATGCCTTATTTTATATAAAACTGCATATGCTTTTCTATTAAATTTGACTTATAGAGTTTATAATGTAGTTATATCATTAAATTATGAAAATTATATATGCATAAAAAAAGTTACACTTACATTAATTAGCGCACTTTCTCATAAATTATCACTCATAGAAATAAAAATTCATTATAAAGTTCTCATTTTTTTAAAAAAAAGTGTTTTGTTATCCTAACATTTCCCAAATTAACTAAAATAATATACTTTTTTATGAAAGTAATTATTATACCTTCGAAGGAATACATGAACTTCGAGGGAGCAACGAGTGTACAAACAAAATGTCCTAGAGGTGCGGTGGTATATTATTTACACCGGGTCTTAAAAATCAGGAAATAAAAAAAAAACTAACTTTAACGCTTGATATTGTGTCCTTTTAACATTATTAATTCATATCAGACGAATTTTAAATAAAATTTAATGTTTTTTATATACCGCCTCTCAAAGGGATATTGTATTTTCTTATCACTCTCATTTCAACGAATAACCTTCATCTCATGATTGCACTTTTCATGGATACTTATTTTTGTGAAACAGCAAGAATGTATTATGTTTACACACACACTAATTCAATTCGACGGGCTGTTTGTTCGTTGCATCCCAGTTTGGTGGGTCCACTTGGTAGGGTTTTATTTTTCCGTTACTTTCTATCTTCCGATAGCTTCGTAAACGGTTTCCTTGCACATTTTCGAATTTGAAAATGTCACGATTCGAAGGTTTAATATCTGCGTTCTTCAACCAATTAGAAGCTCAAGGTATAAAAGCGGCTCTGGAAAGGTGTATGAAAGAAGATATGATTGCTAAATTTGTAAATTGTTGCATATGTTGTGAGCAAAAGAAGTTGACGGAAACTTAGGTATGGAAGTTGGTTTGAAAGTAACCATTTAAGTGTGACTGAGGTTTTGTTTGTGACTCATATGAGGTTTGGAAAGGTAAAAAATAATTTTTGTGTTGAGGAACTCAGGATCAATTAGAACACCGTTGTTGAATGGTGTTGTTTTTGCAGAGAAATGTGCTTGTTGAATGTGATGAGTGAAAGTGTTAAAATTGGTGGTCAGGGTGATGTTGTCGAAATTAGGTAAAATGAAGTATGGAAGGGGTAAGCCAATGTAGGGAACTTGGATGTTTGATGGATTCAAAGAGGAACAGATGAATGTTTTTTGGAGTGGTAGAACAAAGGACGTAAGAGGAGCTGCTAACCATCATCAAGAAGTGGGTATTACAGGGGCCGGATATTGTTTCGCACTGTTGGAAGGCCTATGACTGCCTCTCAGACGAGGGGTATGTCATTTAAAAGTCAACCGCAGTCTGATACTTGAGGACCCCGAGAACGGCATTTATACCAACTCCATCGAAGGCACTGGGTTCACCCTCGAAAGATCGTTCAGGCGCCACAACTACCAGGCGGAAGACCAGTTCAACAACTTCTTCGCACGATACATATGATGACGAAAGAAAAAACATCAACTAGACGACCCAACATTTTTTTTAAGGTATCGTCGTCATATACCCGCCTGGAAATGCAGAAGTGCCTTCATAATGAAGTAAATTAGTTTTCATTTAATTGCTTCATGTACTTTTTTTCTCACTTGTCTGTATCCCCAACGTTTTCTTCTTTGGATTTTCATTTGCCCGTTACTTCACCTAAATTGCAATTAAAAATGTGTTTTCTTTTCGTATTCTTTCTTTCAGTTGATATACTCTAAGACTACCGTTTCCAGCTTAAACTGTACATAAAAACATATTTCGCTATTTCTATAATTTTTTTTAATCTTCATTGAATTGTGCTATTTTTTATTTTAATCTATCTCAAGAATTTAACCCTTTTTCTATTTAATTTCTTAATTCGTCTCATGACGACTTAATTTCTTAATTCGCATTCTTCTTATTAGAGTTTCCACATCTTTCTTCAATATTCATGCTCTTTATAATTCAAAACGCATGCTCGTTACCATTTTTTTTTTTGCTAAATTACGCCATTTTCTATCGGAAATTCTTTTCCATATAAGACGCAATGTTTTTTATGATTTCCGCCTAGAACCGATTTTGAAATTACGCGCTTTTGTCGCGATTTCAAAAATCTCGCCTAGTGGCCCCGTCAAACTCGGACTCGAAACGTTTGTTTACTTCACACACAAAAATAAAGTCCACATGTCTCTAGTCCTCCCTGTTTAAGTATTAAATGAGCTTTTGAACAGTAAAAATATATAAAATGGTTTTATGAGAAAGTTAAAAAGTGTTACATCATTTAAAATATTTAAGCAATGATACGATTTTTTTTTTACACAATGATGCTTTTGAAAGGAAACTTGATTTCTTTCGTTTGTGGTCCGCATGTTATAACTCAATTTTTCTTGCATTTTCATAAATAAATAAATTTATTTTTGAAATCCATTGCATAACAGTTTTAAATTAAAAATTCGTATTATATTCCTGCAGTTTAGTTTCGGATGTAGTTTTAAATATTCACTCTTTTTAAAGACTGAAATCCAATTATTACGAAATGATAGCAATTTGCTTTATTTTTTCAGTACGAATTTTGTCTGTGGCATGTTTTGAGCCTGCGGTTTACGAAGAAAATAGTGTAGGTATCTCTTCTTTCAAATACTAAAAAGATGAAGTTAAAATCATTTTCAAGTAAATTTTTATTTCAAACTCTATCTTTATAAATCATTCGTGCATTTTAAGTTGCTCAAAATGATTCAATTCGAAATCTAATAATATCAACATTTGAAATAGTTGTTACCTGTGCTTATGAGGTAATTTCTCCACCTGTTACAAAAACAACGTTATCGCATTCCCATCCCTTCCAAGATTTAATAAAATATTTAGAACTCCCGAAAAACATTTAAAAGTGCAAAATGAATATTTGTTTTCTAACATTTAATTTTTTTTTCAATAATTATAAATTTGAATTGGATGTTATAATTATCGGCAACAAGTTATTATATATTATAGTATAAATGATTGTTTTACTTTCAAATGGATATTTTAATGTTCAAGTTTAAAAATTGTATTTTGTGGCGCCATCTAGTAAAGAATTTACAAACTAACTGCTCTTTTGAAAATTAATTCTTTTCATAATATTTGGTCTTACAAAAACAATCAAGTTATGTATTTTCACCTATGTTTTGAGATATTTTTCCTCAAATTAACTTCTTACTTACGAATTTAAACAGTTTTTTTTATAATCAGGAGGAATTCAGCATTTATAAATTTGTTTATTGGACCATTAATTTTATTTTCATAAAAGTATCTCTATTTTTAATTTTAAATCTTTCCCTGAACAAAATGTCAAACGCTTTTGGATATGTGACTCCATATTTTTAAACTTCCTTAATTTATAAAGTTTTTAAGCGAACTTTTCATAAGAGGGTAAAATGTTTTTTGAAGACAACATATTTAAACAATTGAACTAATTGTACCCTTAATAATTCGAGAACACTTGTTTCGACATAGGCATGGAAAAATAAAAATCAAATTTTACTTTTCTTTTAAAGAAAAAAAAAAAAAAAAAAAAAAAAATATTAGCTACTACCATCAATAATCACGGTTTTCTTAAGTTGGTAGGTTCTCAAAAGGAATTTTTTTTTAAAAAAAATTAAAAACATTTTATGAACTATTTACTTATACACTCTGTACAATTATTTCTAGAAATTTTGGGGATGCATGAGATACTAGGGCATCGTTAATTAACAATGCACTAGAGCTGTGCCACTATGTGATAACAATTGACCTCAAATTTTTAGGTTACAGTCCTGATACTTTACTATTCAAGCTTTCAATTTACTTTTATTTCATTCCTCTCTTATATATAAACTGCTTTTCCAAACAGATCGTTAGAAATTTTTAGTGTACCGTAAGTAGAGAGGGAGGATATATATCCGAATTATGTAGTTGTTATAGGTATGTGTGGGAAGGTGAGATAGCAGAGGTAATGAGGACTTAGAAACTCAAGCTTCTAGATTTAAAATAAATATACAATTATGTGCTCAAGAAATGAAGAAAACAAAATTAGGTCAACGAGTTTATTTGTATCCTCAATGAATTCTGGAATTTATGTCAAAAGTAAAAAAAAAAAAAAAAAAATGAATGGTTACCAATTAAAGTTTTTAAAAAACGTATTAAAATAATTTAATGTGAATAGATGGCGCCAGCTCTCTATGGCTAAGATCATTATTCAAAATTTTTAAAACAAGAATACATTCAAGTAGAAATCTATTTTGAATGACGAAGAAATAATTGACACGACAATCATATTTTGATGGAATTTTTACTATCACCAAACAGTGTCGTAATAATGTAGGTTATAAATTTTTTTACCAGTATTAAAAAATGTAAACGACTTACATTAATGGCGAGGTGCTGTAATCCAGAATTGTATAGTGCAGAGGTCTTCAACCTGGGTTCCAAGGAACCTAAGGGTTCACTGGAACTTTGACAGGGATTCAGCAAGAGATGTCTATTTGCTTAATCAAAGAGCCAAAATTTTTGTAAAATTTTAATTTTTATAAAATATCAAATTCTTAAAAACAGTTTACTCGCAAAGATAAATAAACATTTTATAGATAAAGTAAAATCTTAAATTTCGTGAAAGTCACTTACTTCAATTACATTAATCGAGACGCATTAGGTCACATATCAGTCTCCATTCTTTGGCTCAGGTGAAGAATCACTCACTTATTTGACACTTATTTTACTATTTTCAAGGAAAGTTAATTTGACGTCACCCTTTTAAAATTGAAATTTTGGGCAGATTACAATTTGAAAGATAATATTGAACGCTCTCCTAATTTGCATAATATTTTAGCAGAGGGTAACGCTGATCACGATAAAAATGTATATATTAGTTTGGTCCAGCATTTATCAGATATGGAAAACACATTTCTTTAATATTTCCCTGTCCAAAAAAAAATTATTTTGAATCCAAAATACTTTTCAAAACTGTGACACCTCTGAACTCCCAATGAAAGAAAGAGTACAACAAATTGATATACCAACTGACATTCAATTGAAACTAAGTTTTAGTGAAATTGATATTATGCATTTATTTCCGATTGGACATTAGAAAAGAATATCCTGAAATTGCCAAAAGATCGTTAAACATCTTATACATTTCATCTATGTGTGCGAAAAGTCTTTCTCGTTGTACGCTGTGACAAAAACAAAATACAGAAAACAGATTGAATGCTGAAGATGAATCATGTTACAGATTTCGACGATTATTCTAGACGCAAAATACTTTACAATAAAAGAAAATCACAGCCAAGTCATTAAATTTTTTTTATTAATTTCATTAATTTGTTATGATTTAAAACATTGTTGCTTCAGTTTCTAAAACTTCTAAAATATATTCACAGAGTATATATTTCAGAACCCCCTCCCCCCAAAAAAAACATTAGCTACCTTACCAGTCATTATCTTATCAAGTCGTTTCTATTGTAATAAATAGAGTTGCAAAAATGATTTTGCAAATTTGAGTAGGGTAAAGCTTTGATTTCCTATTTATTCTTCTCTTTGATCAAGAGATTCCATCAAGAAAATGGTAAGTTCTAAGAGTTCTCAAGGTTTAAAAGATTTAATACCCCTGCCATAGCGTATAGTTTAATTAAAATATACAATTAATATTTACGTTCTGAAAGAAAAATCACTGTTCCTACGTGACTTATTGGTTATTCTATAAAAAAAATGACTTCTTTTAGTAATCAAAAGGAGATAAGGTTGGTTGGTTTCCTTAATGTTACACCAGAAGCCTCCCCAGGGCAAAGGACCTCTTAAATTTGAGCAGGGGTCAAGTGACGAGGACGACACCTGAGCTAGCACCCTCCTCTCCGACCTTCCCCACCACGCTAACAGGAGGACTAAACAATTTTTTTTAATAAATATTATGTCTCAATTGTGAGGATAGTTTACTTGAAACTTGACTTTGTCATGTTTTCTGCAGTGTTTCCGACTGTAGAGGGCGTCCGTCTAGTAAGAGGCTAGTGCAAATGTCACTCACGCAACCCCCCCAGAGCAGGGAAGAGTCAGTGCTTAAGCGAGCAAGTTGACATTGGATAGTATGGATCGCGCAGTAATGAGATCAGGATAGCTCTTAATAAATAATCTTTGTTGTTATACAACGAAGTCTGATTTTTTTCTCAGAAATATAGATAGTAGTTAACTAGAGAGTCACGAGATGAATTTATGTGTTAACAGTGAATTGTCCAAGGTAACACGACATGTTTTATCAGAATAAAAGGAACTGTTGTGATTAGATTAAAAATTGTTAGTCTGATCTTGTATGAAGTTCAAAGAAAATTGAAATGAGTAAAAGTAAACTAAGTTAAGAAAACAAACTACAAACAAAGTATTATTATAAAAAGTTCATTATTATTAAGAAAAGAAAGGAAGTATGTTTTCTAACAAATCAGAAGAGAATTTTTTTTTTTTAATAAAAGTGAAAAAGTATCTTAGCGGTCAGTAAAAGTAAAAGGTTTTTTCCTCCTTACAATAAGTTGCAACAAAGCAAAAAATTTAAACAAAACTCTTTAAGAACAAGACATTTAAAACAGAATCTCCAAATTTTTTTTCCCTAAACATGGACATGAAAATAAAGCAAGAAACAAAATTAAATTTTGTTTGAGATATAAAGTAGACTTGGCTAGAATTTGAAAGAAAAAGAAAATTCACTTTTAAAAAAAATAATTACCATATTTAAAAATTTCTTTCGTGCTTTAGTATGCCTCTCCCCACAAATAATTCAAAGAATTATTTATTTATATATATATATATATATATATATATATATATATATAACAATAATGCCTATTTTCCAAAAGAACATGTGAACCGTTTATCGTGTCTCTAGTGTTTGAAACAAGTCTGAAAAATCCCTAGCAAAACTTTTCGGAACAGTTAAAAATAAATATAGGATCATATCTTTTTATCAATTCTCAAAGACACCTGAATGAAATAGAAAAATCTATTCCAATATTCATTAAATAAGAGACAGAATAAATTTAGAAATAGCCAGAGAAATAGAAGAAATTTATTTTATAATCCTTAATACTCACTGCGGTTCTAATCGTAAAATAAGTCTTCAAGAATGTAATGATATTTTTCAATATAGCTTGTTAAGAAAATAGATTTAAATTCTTTGTTACTATCCAAGTTCATTATTAAAATACAAAGTAAATAATTACAAAAGAAATAATTATCAAAATTCATTCGCTTTATTTATTAAATTAGGAATCGAGATTATTTTATTTTTATTTTCACCGTGTCACTGGTAATGAAACGATTTCTTACCATATAAAATTTTGAATAGACCTTCAGTATATGTATATCTATTGAATATTTAATGTGGAAAAATAGGTATAAGCCCCTTTTTTATTGAATTCTCGAAATTCAAAGTCAAATGAGCCAAAAAGAAAAACAGTTGAATTCAATATTCCGTCTCTTAAATAATAGAGGTAATTTTCAAGCATTTACTGATTTTATTTCATAAATTCACAAAATTGATATTCGCTTACTTGAATTATCTTTATATATATATATATATATATATATATATATATATATATATATATATAACGCATGGGGAAAAGCTTATGGGGAAACAAAATTTGGTTTACTTTGCTACTGGCACACCTTGTGTGATTGGAAAAGACAAATAATTCCTAAAATAAATTTTTTAAAAAAATTAAAGGATGTCGTAAAGAAATTTCACGAGATCTTACATGAAATAAACTAAGTTACTTTCAAATGCATGGACAAATAATTTGCTTAAGAATATAAAAAGGATGAAAGGACCAATGTATTTATTGATTATTTTCAAAAATTCTGTGGAGAATGACAAATTGGACCAATTGCTAGTGCTCGTTAAGTTATTAATGCCAGTGGCAACTAAAATATGAAGAGGTTAGTGGTAAAGTTAAAAGAAGGTTATATAATTATTTTTCAATGGTTCTAAGTGCCATTGCCACCCCCTCCCCCCAAAAAAAGAGTAGAATTATCTCATGAAACGAAGCAAATTAATTTAAAAAATATTATTGATACAACAGCAGCATGATAAAAGTTTATCTGTAACGAAATAATATTTTGCCATAGGAAGAAACACATTTTATGATTGCAGCATTAGATGTGACAATGGTAACGTATGTGTTTATTCCCTCATTTCCACTTGTATTGATTATCCCGTAAGATTTCTTGTTTGTAAATATATATATATATATATATTGTAAGTCAACATTTTAAGGCCAATATGATTTATTTTAACAATACTGATACAACTGATGAAAATTTGCTTGTAATAAATAAGGTGCAAATAATTTAAGACAAGAAAAGGAGGTAATCCTTAAGGAAACTGAAAAATTTGTTGTTATCGATAAACTTGACGAGAAAGCTTCTTTTTCAGCTAAGGTACAGACAATGCAGAATCAATTTGCTAACTTTGAAACTGATGAAGGAAAATCATACATTAATAAAACTATGTATGTGTGGATTCTTATATAAATGGTATACATATTTATATCCCTAGAATGTCTCCAAACATTATAAAAACTTTCCAGCAAACAAAAATATTACATATCAGAAGCAACAGCAAGATGTTTCAAGACCTTCCAAAAAGCAAAAATAAATTTTTGTAAAATATGTTTAACCAGATAACTAATGATGTTATGTAAGAATGCCTATATTTATAATCAGTGTTTTTAATATTCATTGAGATTTGAAATCATGTCAATCTGTTATTAAGTGACAAGTTACATACAGGAACAACTTATATTTCTATCGGAACTCGAGCACAATCAAATTGACAACATAATTTAATATTTGAATTTGAAATAGTTACACTGGTTGATTAGAAAGAGTCAGCCATTAAAAGGAATGCAAAAATTAGGCAAGTAAATTAATACTTATAATGCACATTTGTATTCACTTTGTAATATAATTTTTCATTCAGTATTTTTAATATTCATGAGACATGATGTCATGCTAAAGTGTTGTTCAGTGACCAGTTATAAGCAAGAATATTGTATTTCTTTCTTTCAGAATTTGGAGGAAATGAAATTGACAAAAAGTCATCAATTATACTTTTATCAATAAAAATAATTAGTTTTTTTTTTTAAAAAAACAATCGAAATCCTTATGAAGATATTTATTTGTAAAGCTTAGCTTTTCCTTTGATTTGATGTCAAAATAAATTTCCTTTCTTTGAGCCTTTTTAACTTTAACATTAAAAATGCAAGTTTCACTTTTCAATAGTGATGATCACATTTTAAAATTCATTTCAGCTTATATAATAATTAAATCATGTTTGAATAGTCAATAGTGCTCTATTTTTATTATGGTCCAAAGCTTAACGTTTCAAAATATTTATTTGATGTTTCTAAAATCGAATTTTTAGGACATCATATTACTAACGATTTCACGAAACCGCTTCTAGAAAAAGCACTGGTAATATTAAATAATAACAAAACCCCAGAAACAGTAAAAGGCTTGAGACATGTCTTAGGAATACTATATTTCTATCGGAGATTACCTCCTCCTGCACCTCACACTCAAGCAAATTTCTGAAATGTTCATAATGACATGATAAGAGAAAAATTCCTTGGTCTGAGCAAACTAATGCAGATTTCGAAAATTCTAAATAAGTATTAGAAAATGCTGCGATACTAGCTCACCCGACAACAATTGTATCCCTTGTACTCCAGGTAGATGCATCAGGTTATGAAATGGGTGGAGCACTGAACCACACCACAACGGGACTCAAATGTTTAGCCTTATTTTTGCAGATGCTTAATGGTACTCAAATGAAATATAGTGCTTACGATAAGGAACTATTAGCAGTCTATTCAACAATTTACAAAACTTTAGATTTATGCTAGAAGGAAATAGATTCGTCGTATTTACTGACCATAAACCTTTAACATTTGCTTTTAAACAAAAGTCTGAAAAATGCTCACCGAGACAAAATAGACAACCTGATTTCATTTCTCAGTTCATAACAGATATGCAATACATTAAAGGTACTGAGAATACAGTCGCGGATATTTTATCAAGCGTTAATGAGATCCAACTTTTAGGCCCAGTTCATTATCATGAAATCGCATTATCACAAAGAAATGATAGTGAATTAACAAATTTATTAAATTCCGAAAATTCTTTAAATTTGAAGAAAGTGAAACTTCCAAATTCTGATGTGGAATAATATTGTGATTTATCTACTAATACGGCACGTTCCTACATGCTTGAAACATTCAGAAAAATTTGTTTTGATTGCATCCACAATTTAGCTCACCCAGAAATTAAAACTACTTTGAAATTAGTACGTAGCCACTACGTTATTAGTTATGCGGCCTAGCATAAGCAAAGATTGCTTAGATTGGGCTAAACAAAATATCCCACGCCAAAGTTCTAAGGTGCATCGATATACTCGCTCCAAAAATTCTGTGACACGTCGACACGTTTTAATCATATTCACTTAGATATTATTGGGCAGCTTCTACCTTCAAAGGGATTTACTTACTGTTTGACCGCCATCGACCGCTTCATAGATGCACAGAAGCTACTCCTCTTCCCGACATTCAAGGTACAACAATAGCTGACACATTTTATTCAAATTGGATAGCACATTTTGGTGTTCCCTCTATTATTACTGCAGAACAAGGATGCCAATTCGAATAATGCCTCTTCCAGACAACTTGGAGTGGAAGGAATACGCACAACTACATATCCATATCACCCTCAAAGCAATGGATTGATAGAGGAGTTTTACAGACCACTAAAGGCAGAAGTTATGTAACACACAAATGACAAATGGGCGGAAGTTCTTATCACTATTCTCGTCGGTCTTCGAGCATCTTTGAAAGAAAATATAGGCTATACTTCGGCTGAATTGGTGATCGGAAAAACCATCAAATAACCAGGACAATTCTTCGACTACACTCAAGCAGACAACGATCCAGTCCAGCTCGCTGAACAACTTCGTCATTACATGCAGCAACTTAAACCAAAACCAACTGTTTCCCATGCAAAACAAGCTGTATTTGTGCACAAAGTCTTAAAAACGTGCTCACACGTATTTGTGAGGCGAGACTCAGTTTGTCGCCCACTACAAGCACCCTATGATGGACCATTCTTGGTGTTAAAATGTAGTAATAAACTTTTCAAAGTCAACGTTAATGGAAAACCTTCCACTATTTCCATCGCTAGAGTGAAACCTGCATTTATGCTCAATACTGACACAGATATCACTCCTAGTGCAACAAAATTATCACTCGACACATCAGCAAAGATACACCTTTGTGAAACTCGTTCTAGCCGTCACCTTAACTTCCCTGATTATTTCGTATCATCACGATGATACTGGAGGGGAGTATGCGGTGACCACACTTTGCATTACATTGTTCGTTTATGGTACTCCTTACATCTGGACAAGATCCTCATCAAAGATATATGGACTCGTGAGGAAGGACATACTACATTTCTGCTTCTCATGAACTTTGACCTTTTGAGTCCGATTCTCCTGGGAATCAAGAACATCCACATAAAAGGCGTCCCGATTAGCGGGTGTCTATTCCTTCTTCGGTTGGAGTGCTCAAGACCAATATCTGTTTTATCACTTTCAGCTATTCAACAAAAACAAAGAATTATGTCCTGTGGTTTTGGAAGAGGCGTAGTTAATCCCCTTCAACCTAAGATTTTCAAAGAGAAGAGACATTCAGATCTCTACTAAGAGTTCAACTAGAACGTCGTGTCCAAGTACATTGCTAGCTTGCAACGTGCACCCAAAATGTTAGATTCCAATTGCAATTGCAAGTGCGATAAGCACTTTCGCACACAAATCACGACTTTTGATATTCCGTCTCTGGAGCGCGTATCGACGAGATCCGCCACTGGAAACGCGATAACCATTGATTCATATGGAAATTGCCCCTAGCAAAACGCAATAAAACAGGGAGTGGATGAATATCAATTGCAGCAATGGTTGAAAAAAGGCCACCTTCTGCAAAAACCAATAATTCTCTTCTTATCATCACGATGATACTGGTGGGGAGTTTGCAGCGATTCTCTTCAACAACAGAGCCAGATATTTTGTTGCCTTTTTAACATCCCGAATAGCGTGTTCTCTTTAGCACTGTTGGTT
Source organism: Nephila pilipes (assembly GCA_019974015.1). Classification (NCBI taxonomy): domain Eukaryota; kingdom Metazoa; phylum Arthropoda; class Arachnida; order Araneae; family Nephilidae; genus Nephila; species Nephila pilipes. The sequence continues at coordinate 74,340 of BMAW01090315.1, read as the reverse complement.
AAGACATGACAAAAAAAAGTGACCGATCAACATTCCTCGAACCCACTGGACCAGGGTTCGAATCACCGCTACTGACATCCAAGGCCACATCTGCTCTCCCTCCACATAGAGCACGGGGTAGAATAACATTCTCCGATGCTTCGGAAAAAATGTACTACGCGGAATTTTGCCCATGGATAACTAAGGGGAATGAAAACTGAATGGGTAGCCACATTTTTCAAATTTTCATACCAAATTGCGCCAGCTGTATTTAAATTTAGTGTGTTGCAGCAGCTATATCGCCCAAGATGATCTTTAGTAGAATCAAAATCAATAATCATAGGCACGAATCGATAGTCAAATTCCAAGAATTTTACTACAGTTACATTGTGACCCTTATCTTAATCCTGGAAAAATTAATATCAAAACAAATCGAGAATTTGGAAACATTATTTTTATACTGTAGTTGGTACTTTTTAAAATGTCCTTCTCTGGAAAGGCACATTCTATAGCACCAATCAAGCCGATCACTTTCGAATTTTTTACCTGTGGAATTTGGTAATACGAGCTTCGACACAACGCTACTCGCATCTTCACCCAGTATTTATCATAACTGTCAGTTTTCCTTTCAGTACAGTGCAGTGTGTTTTATATTGGGTTCCATATTATGTTCGTTAGATATTTCACTCGAGTACATACAGTGTACTGCACTGTGAAATGTTCTTGAAGTCCAGCAGTTATTCAACTTCTAGTAATTAAATTATAAATGCCTAAGCATGTGACTCTAACTATGCAACCTAATCTAGAGTAATTAATAGTCTTCAACAGAGGTCATCAAACTGGAAAGCCATACTAATTCCTGCACTAAGTCAGAAGAGCCCAGACCTAACTAGATCGTCATATCAACGTATTGTAGTTTTGAATTGCTCCCAAATTTTCATTACGAGACTAGCCAGCGTGTGATATTTTGATATTGATATTTTCAGACTATATATGTGAAGGATATACCATTCTCTAAAATACAATAAACAAATTGATGGTTTATATGACGATTAATATGCTATATGTGTATCATGAGTTCCAACCTATTTAGCGCAACGTCTTGTAAGGTTCACATAAAGTGAATCGATGAAATATTGTAATCGTATTCTTATTACTTTATGTTATAAACAACGAATGTTGGCAACGTATGAATATAGTCGATACGAGATGTAAACAGAACTATTACGCTTATTCTAATTAAAGGTTTATCTTTACTAATCTGTTGATTATTTATGAACTAGTTGATTATAAACAAACCTTGTACGGCGTAGTAGGTATCTAAAGGACTTTTGCGAAGTTTATCATCAAAAAAAAAAAAAAAAAAAAAATTTCTTAAAAATTGTACGCAGTCGCTAAGCCTAAAATTGTATGCAGCCTCTAAGCCTAACATGGAATCTTCAGACTTTCCTCGCCAAGGATCATAATCTCGCCAAGATATATTATTATTATTTTTGCCTGGAAGATCTCCAAAACAACAACTTTTCGCATAGTAAGTGAAGTTCTTAAAAATTCAATATACTCTTATTTTGCTTCTAATAAAATTTAATAAGAATATTCTGACAAATAATAATTATTCTGAAAATAAATTAGTTTCGTGTTTGCTTCGTACAAAAAACGTCGCCAAGCAATTTTCGCTAAATTCTTCTTTTTTTTCCGTCTGGAACAGTGAACAAAAAAAAAAAAATGTCAACAAATGCTGATATCATTTTTGATTCTTTAGAATCACATCCGCTGCAAAATGAAAAAAGAATTGCGTTTCAGAAATCTTTCGCTAACCGGAAACAAAAATGATTTAATGCTGCGTATTGTAGAGGATAATAATATAAGAAAAAACGAAGGAACTTTGGATGAATTAAATACTCTTCGTATGCAGTATTTTAATGATGAGGAGATACCTTCTGACAGAAATTTATTGATGGAAATTGAATCTTTACGAAAACAAGTAGAACTTTTAAGTAATTCTGCTACACAATCACCACTTCCTATGCCTCCACCTTCACAAATAGATCCGAATATCGCAGCTATTCTCTCTACATAAATGGAAACGCAAAAACAATTTTTAGAAAGGCAAGAAAATTCAAATGTAATTCAAATCACATCTACAAATGATACTGCAAATTAAATTCAAATATTTAAGGGTGAAATAATTGAAAATGCCCTTGAATGGCTAAAAGAAGTTGAAAGAATTTCAACTTTAGCTAACTGGTCTGACGAATTAAAATTAACAAATGCTATTTCTCGTCTCTCGGGATCTGCTAAAAATTGACAATTAACAACAGGAAAAAATTTTAATGATTGGATTACTTGGAAAACTGCTCTCGCCTCAAGATTCAAAAGGCGTATTACAATTCAAGAATTTTTGGCTCATCAAAGTGAAAGAAAATTGAAGCATAATGAAAGTTTAGTGGATTATATTTATTCAAAAGACGCTCTTTTGGAAAAAGCTCCCTTCACCATTCCCCAACCTGACCGTATTTCTATGATCATTGGTGATATTACAGAAGAAAAATGGCAAATTGCATTAGCTACTCAAAACTCAAATAGGTTGATGAATTAATTGACAGGGCAACTGCACTTGATGCTATTCGCAGTGCAAAACAAGAGCATAAGAAACATTCTACAAAATCTCAAATTAGATCTTCTTATACATATGATGAGCAACGTCGTAAATACAATCCAATAACTGATGACGTTCGAGATATTACTTGTTGGAGATGTGGAATTAAAGGTCATGCTTCTTTTATGTGTAGTTTACCTCCTCCTCATCGTGGTTCAACCATAGCTCAACCAAGAAATACGTCACGACAAAATCAATATTCCAACAGTCAAACTAGTGCCCAATTCCCGTCTTCTAGCAGTTCAACTAGTTCTAATAATCACGCATTATTCGAAACCACCAGTTTGAACTCTTCGAATTCCCGCCGCAACAACAATAATCGCAACTCGACATCTAGAAGATCTACAACCGCAAATAATCCTTCCATAAATTGTATTAGGACTCAAACGAATAGGCGTGGATTAATACCTGTTATTATTAATAATGATACAGAAATTCAAGCCCTTTGTGATCCATGTGCTGATATCACAGTCATTCAAGAATCTTGTGTCCCAAGTGATATTGTCATTCACCCGTGGAATGATGGGCAATTCCAAGTTGTTGACCATGAAATAAAGCCAATAGGTTGGATTTCATTAAACATAATTGTTGGAAATGTGGAGCATATGATGCCTAAAATTGGAATCTGCACCCAGCTTCCATTTAACTGGAGAATAGTTAAGTACTTCTACTCTAAAACGATTCAGGTCGAACAGTCACTCCCACTCTAAGCAGATAAATCCAGTTTGAGGTGTTTCACACGTAGTCTAAGCAGATAAATTTAGTTTGAAAGGGTTTCGGACACAGTGATAAAAAACAGCTTGTCCGAATTAGTTCCCACAAAATAGTAGTTATTTTTCTCTGTTTTTTGTAGAGTATGAGGGAAAATGTTTTTAAGAGCTAATAGTAACACTAACCTATCCATAAAATTGGTAAAAACACTACTAAGAAATTGAGAGAAATTGCTTCGTATTTTATTTGGTTTTATTAACGTCATCCTAGAAGTAGAACAAGGGCTATAATAAGTCAAGAAGCAATGACATAGCAAATTAAAGAGTAGATTGGGCACCTAGAAAGAGATGTGTTATGAGAAAGTGGTCTTTTCTAAGCTGAAATTGAAAGACAGGTGGGTGATTTAGCGACTGCATATGGAATCCGAAAGTTTTGTTTATGGTATCAGGTGAGAAAATCAATAAAAAACAAAGCAAGAAAAGGTCGAAAAAGGTGCACCACATTTGTTGATTTCAGAAGAATAAAACGATCATCCCCCCAAGATAAAGAATGTCATCAATGGCCATCAGAAGTAATTTGAATGATGATGGTGTTTCTTTCAGTTTAAGAACAATCAGGAGAAGATTAACAGATGTTGTACTAAGAGACAGAAATCCATGGGAAAAATGTTTTTTAAATTTACAGCAGCGAATAAGACTATTACAGTGGATAAAGGAACAAGTTAATTGGATAAATGATCAGTGGTCACAAGTTCTATGGAGCGATGAAACTAAGATATCATTATTCGGTTGTGATGGGCAAAATAAGTGAGTCGTAGAATACATTCGGACTGCAGTCAGGTAACTGTGAAGAATCCACTTAGTGTTATAATTTGGTCATGTATGTCAGTAGATATTACTGGTCGCCTTTCATGTGATTGATGGAACTCAGAATGCCAAGTAATACAATACATTGACTCTACTATAGAACAAAAGCTTTTACCTTCCATTAGAGATCACTCTCCTAACAATACTTCCTTTTTTTTCAGCGGTCGCCCAACAAAATTATTAAAAGAATGGTTTCGTACAAAGAGCAATAAATTGTTGGCCTGGCCAGAAAACGTCCTAAACTAAATCCTATCTAAATCTTCTGGTAACGTTTGAAAACTCTTGTTCGAATAAGGAACCCATCAAATAAAAGGGAACTGTTGCGAATTGCAGCCTACTAATGAGGAGCAGCACTGGCTAACATGAGATGATAACGTTCTTATTTCCATCTTATAAATTGTAACCGTCGTGAATGTAGAGTTCTGTTTGTTGTATAGAAAATGTTTTGTTCTGCTATGTGTCACATCTCGATTTATTCAGCATATATTTAATTAATCTGTCGAAATCCGACATCAAGTAGATGTCAGACCTACTGTAATATTGTGAATTCTTCAGTTACAGAGCGTGTCTCTACAAGAACAAATTGAGGCTATAATTGTTTCCTGGCATCATGTAATAAAGAAGAAAGAGCTTAAAATTATCGTCAGCTCAATGAAACATTGATTGAAGCTGTTATAAAAAATATAGGCTACCCCGCAAAGTTCTAAAAAATGAATGTAATCATCAATTCTATTGCATACCGATAATTAGTGCTGATTAACTATTTTTGTATTACAAATATTTGAATTATGCATTTTGTATTGAATTCAGTATTAAATTTTCTTTAAAAAGATGTAAATCAGTTTGCATTTTGGGAAATGTAACGTTTTCTATGCGCATACAAACTCAAAAACATACAAATTTCCAAAAATGTCCACAATTTTGGGCACCACTATACTCTCCTACACAAATATATATATATATATGTATATAATATAATATAATATATGTATGTATATACAAGCCATATCATAATATATGGTTACAGCATATAATATAATATACATATAATATATGGCCATATACATACATATTGTGGTTCATATACCACTATAATTTTTACTGTGGTCCACATGCTACAAGTTCTTTCTGTGGTTAAAGAACATCCACAAACAATTTCTTTTGCATTTTGTTTTCACATAGAGTGTATTCACAAAAGTATTTTTTTTTGTATGGTATGTGTTCATGAAATTTTTATATTTCTATTTTCTGTTAAACCACATGAATGCTGGTATTTTGATAAATTTGCATTACATTTCTTTATTTTAAATTTTTAAGTATTTTATCTATTTGAATTTTGATGGACTGCATACACATTGCTTTCATTCCTATTTAGGATTAGATTTAAACATTGTGGACTGAAACCATCAACTTAAAATTGGTTTATTTGAATTTATGGAATTTGCAATACATTACTTTATTCATGTTCCATATAACTCATTGCAACATGTTACTATTTACCTTATATATGATAATTTGAGATGTTATTTTTGTGTGATAATATTTCAATTAATTAATGTTTACATAACCTATTCATATTTATTTATTTTTTTAAAATTCTTTATTCATTCATTGTAAGTAGTTGTGTTTGTAAAAAATGAAGGGGCTTTTAGGGACCACTCTTTTCAAGTAGATATTTCGGGTATAATTCTTAATCTAAATTTCAATATTTTTATTGGACTCTCCGATAATGTACGATTGTGTGTTAAGGCCCAACGCACATCTGCGTCTTGCGGAGGGGGGAAAATTGTAATGATTTATCTTAATTCCCATTAAAAAATTTCTCACTAAAATAGTTTTATTCACTAAATTTGCCCATTCTCTATTTTAAACGATAATATCCATTCGCTTTTCCTGATACAATTCCTTATTCTTTTTAATGAATTCAATCACGCGTTCTAAAAAATTCGCGGACAATGCTCTCTTCCCACGGAACAGACCTGTAGGGATGATCCCTACCAGACTTTTAGTCTATACTTATCTTCCCTGGAAGCCCCTCCATTCAGACCATGTGGACTCTGATGTTTAATTGAATTTTCCCTCATATAAATAGGAAAACACAGCGAAAAACTCTCTCTTCTTATACTAGTATACGCTTTCTTGTATGGTAAATTCGCTTTGGCCTTTGGTGGCTGAAGCCCGATTAAAGTCTGCTACAATATGGAAATAAAAGTATTTCGGCCATGTATTAATATTGAACAAACGTTAAAGTAAATACGTTACATTTAGCCGGTAGGATAAGTGATTTCGGCTGGTGGAAAACTGAAATTAAAATTTTAAATATATGGGAGAGAGAGACCGTGCAGAGTAATTTTTCTGTTATTAAATAGAATTTACTTCCGCTTTCTACTAATCCACGTTTGAAGGTCGCAGCAGAACATCGTTTCCCAACCGATGTAAGGACCTTGAAGCCTCGCAGATGATGCCGCCAGAACTTTGATGACCCTACCCTTACAGTCAAAATAACTACGAAAACATCGATTAAAAAAAACGCATGGATTCAATCATCACTCCAGGAAATTTTTGGGATTGTTTTCTACGGCAATTTGCTCGATGGATCAACTCTCAAAACATTGGAGCTCAATACAAAATTAAGGCTATATGTGTTCTTAGCTACCTTCAATCTTCAGAACTGAAACCCATTAAATGAACAAGTATTTGTTCCTGGAACTCTTGCCGATGCGCGTGAACTTTAGTGCAGCAGCTAAGTTTTCCATAAATCTTTTTTTTTTTAAACTAATAACTCAAGAAACATATGACATTTTGCACGTTTTAAATTCATTCCAGTTTAAAACTTAATTCTATGAAAGTGAAAAATATTTTATTTCGTTGTGTATAATCAAATGAAAAATGTGCATATAGCAGTAATATTTCAGAATTCTTCAATGTACCATTTTTTTTGACTATAGAAATTGAAATCTTACTATTGTATTACAAAGTAAGCAAAGTTAACCAACAAGAAATATAATAAGGAGTGATCTATAAATGAATATGATTTAATTTTTATAATTTGTACTTTATTAAGAAAATGATTATCCCAATATTTATTTAGATATGAGTGGCGGATATATTAAATTGATATAATAAGAGATATTTTTAATTTTACTTACTTTAAATTTGAAGTAAATATTTACTAATTTAATTTGAATGAATACTATATTGATTTGAAGTTATCGTTATTTAGTTTTGAAATGATTATAAACAGTGTTTTGAATTGAGTAAGTACGAGAAATATTTTTGATTTTATAAACTTTTGATTTGAATGAAACATATTGCTGTTCAAATCAATATATTATTTATCATTTCTAAATTACGTAATGTATTTACATTACGTAATTGAGAAATGATAAATGATATATTGATTTGAATGAATATTTTGTGTTAAATAAGAAATGTTATATACTTTTTGAAATGAATATTATATGGTTTTAAAACGAAAGTCAGCAATGTGTTTTATGAAATGAAAGAAAAAGGAAATTTTTGTTTTGAATGTTTAATTATTAATAATACTATTTTATGTTTAAAAGATGTTTTGTATTTAAAGGAATGTATGTCTAGTCTATATCATTTCTATAGAGTGAAGGTATTAATTTTAAAGGAAGGTGTATAATTAATTTAAATGCTGAATTATATGAATAAATAAGAATTAAATAAAATAGAATAGCTGTTCCAGTTTGATGTGCGAACAAGTGTGGCACAGTTTGTCAACAAACCACATTTCTTCAGCTAATTTTTCAAAAGGTTTTTGGTTTAGAAATTGTTGTAGACTAAGGCAAAAGAAAGTAATAAACAATACAAACATACTTTTATAGCTAGTTTTTAATTAATATTTGGCAATTAAAAAAAACTTGTATTTTCATGTCTGTTGACATTCCTGTACCATGCAGAAGTACAAAGTTAAAGTTTAAAATGTTCATTCCAATCTAGGGATGCATGTGAAAAATATAAACAAAAGTTGCTACTACTGTGTCAATGTCGTGTCATCAGTGATCAAAATGCAATTGAATTTAAGAGTAGTCAAATTAATCACTTTGAAATTTTATACTTATTTTAATATTACTTTTGATTTATACAAAATGCCACCCACACATCTCTGTTGTTTATGTATTTCTTTTTCAGATTCAAAGACGTGTTGGCAAACTTATTACTGTAAAAATGTTAGATTTTTAGGCACACTTCCACACACAACAAAATTTACCTTTTTTATTTAGTATTTTGGATTTTTAATCCCTTTTAGTTTATGTGTTCTATGAGGATGAAGGGATTCCAAGGCAAAAAATTTTTTAGATCTTAAATTTTTAAAAATAATTTTTTTTAGATTTAACTTTTTTAAATATAACTCTAATTTAAATTTTAAATTTGATTTTTTTTCTTTGCCCCCCCCCCCTGTAAGATAAAGGGGATGTGTTAGGGCCCAACGCACATCTGCGTCTTGCGGAGGGGGGAAAATTGTAATGATTTATCTTAATTCCCATTAAAATTTCTCACTAAAATAATTTTATTCACTAAATTTGCCCATTCTCTCCTTTAAACGATAATATCCATTCCTATTTCCTGATACAATTCCTTATTCTTTTAATGAATTCAATCACGCGTTCTAAAAATTTCGCGGACAATGCTCTCTTCCCACGGAACAGACCTGTAGGGATGATCCCTACCAGACTTTAAGCCTATACTTATCTTCCCTGGAAGTCCCTCCATTCAGACCATGTGGACTCTGACGTTTAATTGAATTTTCCCTCATATAAATAGCAAAACACAGTGAAAAACGCTCTTTTCTTATGCTTCTCTCCTCTTCTTACTGCTCAACTCTTACGCTCGTCCTCTGTCTGATGATCATCTGTGATTTTTATGGTGTTTTCTGTTCGGCCAACCCCGACTTTAATCTGCTACAAATTGGAAATAAAAGTATTTCGGCCATGTATGGAATGATTCATTAATATTGAATAAACGTTAAAGTAAATGCGTTACATATATATATATATATATATATATATATATATATATATATATATATATATATATATATATATATATATATATATGGGGGGTTTAGAAGAAACATCCGATCATAGATGGCGCTGCCTCTGCAACTGATTCGCTGCCTTAGCATCTGATTCATCGTCATCAACCATATACAGGGGTTGGACAAAAATATGGAAACACCTTTTAAAAAACATGTTTCTTTGCTTAATATGGTGTAGGAAACCCGTTGGCATCCAAAACAGCTTGCAGTCTTCTCGGAATGGATAAATACAGTTCCTGTATGTGTGCCAAGGGAATATTATACCATTCTTCCTGCAAAACGGTGGCAAGTTCAGATAACGATGTTGGCGGTGGATAACGAGAACGCACTTTCCGTTCCAATGTAGACCACAAAGGTTCGATAATATTCAGGTCTGGTGACTGTGGTGGCCAGGGGAGATGGGACAAATCCCCTCGTGCTCAAAAAACCAGTCCTGGACAATGTGAACTGTGTGAACAGGGGCTTTGTCGTCTTGGAAGACACCATCACCATCGGGGAACAAAGTTTGTACCATGGGATGAACTTGATCTGCCAAAATGTTCACATAAGTCTTGGCAGTCATGTGCCCTGACACAGTTATCATGGGGCCAGCAGAGAAACACGATATGGCTGCCCAAACCATAACAGAACCCCCGCCATGTTTCACTCTTGGCAACAAGCAGTCTGTATTATAGGCTTGAGATGGTGTTCTCCAGACGTAAACTCGGCCAGAAGTGGGAAACAATGTGAAAGAAGACTCGTCAGACCATATTACACGTTTCCACTGCCCTATAGTCCAGGCTTTATGGCTTAAACACCACCTTTTCCTGTTACGGGCATTAGCATCACTGATGAGTGGCTTCTCAATTGCAGCACGGCCAGAAATTCTCTGTTTATGAAGTTCCCTTCTAATTGTTTTGGTACTCACAGGGTTCTGTAACACAACATTCATTTCAGCAGTAACTTTTGCAGCTGTGGTCTTCTTATTTTTCGTCACAATTGCCCTTAATGATCGTCTGTCACGATCACTCAGCACACACTTTCGTCCGCGCTTTGATTTAGCAGATGATGTTTTTCCGCTTTTCAAATATGCGGAATAAATCTTCGATACAGTACCTCTTGAAACACTAAACACCTCGGCTACCTTGCTTACGGAAGCACCTACCATACGTGCTCCAACAATTTGCCCACGTTCGAAGTCTGTTAACTCTGACATTATGCAATGACAACCTCACATAACAGTACTCCGACAACAACTGAACTGTTTAGCACATTTCCGAAGTTGTATAGGTGGCGTTAGTAGTCAAAACCGCCAGCGCCACCTACATATTTCATTAAAATCAATCTTTCTTTTCAAACATGCATTTTACAAGGTGTTTCCATATTTTTGTCCACCCCCTGTATGTCCACCATGACCATTCACAGGCGGCTGATAGAGCGAAATCTACTCTCGAACCGATCGCTACTCCACCTGCCTCTCACGCCTGCTCACTGTCGAGCCAGATTATTCTGGTGCTTGGCTCGAAAAGGTTGGAATGATTTTGACTAGGTACGTACTGTGTTTAGCGACGAATCGCGCTTCCAACTGTGTTCTGACCATCAACGAACACGTGTCTGGAGACAACCAAGGCAGCTTGTCGATCCAACTTTCACTATTGCACGCCACACAGACCCTCAAATAAGAGTTATGGTCTGGGGTGCCATTTCTCTTGATAGCGGACCACTTTGGTCTCTATTAGAAGCACATTTACAGAACAGCGGTACATCGACGACATTCTGAGATTTGTTTTGCTACCGTTCCTTTTGCAGTCCTGGCTTTTTTTTCCAGCAAGATAATGCTAGACCACATACCGCACGTGTTGCTATGAACTGTCTTACAACTTGTTAAACACTTCCTTGTCCAGCCAGATCTCTCTTTAATCGAGAATATCTGTCATATGATGGGAAGTCGACTGCATCTACCAGAAAATGTTGATGGCCTAGACGTGACTGGAAACTCCCAGGGCAGTGTGCCGATTCTGCTTTCACTATGGCATTCCCCACAGGCACTCAACCACGAGTTATGGTCTGAGGTGCCCTTCATAGCTGGACCTCTTTGTTTGTCATGAGAGCCACACTTACAGTACAGTTGTATGTCGACGACATTCTGAGACCTGTTTTACTACCGTTCCTTTTGCAGTACCCTGGCCTTATTTTTCAGCAAGATAATGCTAGACCACATACGGCACGTGTTGCTATGAACTGTCTTACAGCTTCTCAAGTACTTCCTTGGCCAGCCAGATAGCCAGATCACTCTCCAATCGAGCATATCTGGGATATGATGGGAAGCCGACTGCATCTACCAGTGAATGTTGATGACCTAGCCCGATAATTTGAGAAAATTTTGTAAGGAATACCGCAGGAGATCATCAGAGAGCTGTATCACTCTATGCCACTTCTTGTGGCAGCTTGTTTCCAGGCTGGAGTTGAGTGAACACCTTATTGAGCGTGTTGATTTGTAACAGGTTGATTTTTAAATAAATCATTAAATTTTTCTGAAATTTTAGATTTTATCTCATTAACATATTGAGAACAATTTATATTGATGCATTCTTCATTTCTATTTGACCAATCATTTATTTTTACTATAAAATTTGTTCCTATTTAATTTCTTATCATTAACACAGAAAATTCAAAATATTTTATGCATTAATGAGAATCCATTTATTTTAAGATAAGGTTAAGCGCATTTTAGGTTCATGAATTTAGATAGAGGCATTATTTTACTGGCGTAAAAATTACTCTGTGTTTGAGTCCTATTTCTTAAATATATATGCAAGGAGAGCACTTTATTTAATGTACTTCACTTAATAAAGTTACGTGTTATAATATAATTAAAAGAAAAGGGCCTTACTCAGGATGACTTTTAATACATGCAAATCCTACTTTATTATTATTTTTTTTAAATTCAGGGAAAATAGTATTTTTTAAAATAATTACGCAGCCTATTGCGTGTAAATATTGTTACATATCTTCACAATGTTTTGATAAAGAATGTGATCAAAAACTGTAAAACTAGACAATTTAATAAGCCAGGAAACGATAAAATTTTGCAGAGCACATGCCATGTTGCACAATAGTTCATAACAAGAAGCGAAAAAAAAACATAATCATAAAGCATCTGGATATAAACTTTAATAAAAATTAAAATGATAGCTGCAAGAAAACGCGCGAATTCAAATTAATTTAACAAATCAGCTGGTTCTTAGTTAAGTATATATATATGTTAAATTTGAAAAAAAAAATCTCTTCAATTGATATCTGTAGCTGTCTGTTGGAACAAAGAAATTCAAAGTTTGATTCGATGCCTGACAGAGTTTCAAACGTAGAACGTTGATTCTATATTTCATTTGTTTCAGTATTTATCTTTAAGATAAGTATTATATTTCTCATATAGATAGTTGTGCAAAAACTAATAAAACTTTAATGGCGTTTTTAGATGCAACCGTATTTTCACTATCAGTTTTCAGAGAGTGGTTATAACATAACTCAGAGATTTTCTTTTTCCATTAAAGTTAGTGAGGTCTCTAATCTTACATCTTCTTGAAAGGATAACGTATCCAGTCGTTTGTAAGGTATATATCGCATATATTAAGAAAATATAGTCATCGAAAAATTTCTTGAAGGGTTTTTCAGATGTTCATAAAAGTTTCTTTTGATTTGTTCATCAAGTTTAAAAAAAGAACTTTCAGTTAAAAAGCTGCTTAAAGAACCGAACATTCTTAGTCATTCATCAGCTGATATTAGATCAAAAATTTGATTTTTTAGCAAGGTTTCAATTTCATCATGCACTCTGAAAAAGACAATACCTGCATCTTGCAATAACAGATTTAATTCATTTAGTTCACAAAATAACAGATTTAATTATCAATAAAACGGATTGAACTCCAGGCTTCAATTCAAACAAGCGTGTCAAAACTTTGACACGGGAAAGCCATTTAACTTCTGTGTGAAGTAGTAAAGAAAAATTAAGGCTTCCAAGTTTTCCCTTACAAAGTGCATAGAATAGAAGGCAGCTTGTGGCATGCAATTTTATAAAATGTACAATTTTATCAGCATCACTGAAAGTAGCAGATAACTCTGCAGGAAGACGCTTGTACGCCAATGTTTATCTATTAATACAGCAATGAGTCCAATCAATTTTCTCGCTGATGTTCTTTACGCAGCGCCAGAAGACTAGAATATATTCATGTTTTTGATTTTGCATGATCAGAACACACAACCACACAATAAGATCAGTTTATTCAATTTTTTCAAAATAATTATTGACCATATCGAAAATTGTTTCTTCACTTGTATAGGTTTATAAAAGTTTAATATATAGAACAACTTCTTGAATGGAATTCGCAAAAATATATCTATTATAGACAAGCAATACTGCTTTAATTGCTGCAATGATCAACTGGTTAAGCTAGATCGCAAAATAATTCCGTTTTATTCTCTTAAGAAGTACACTTTTCACATCATTTGCCATACCAGTAATTCTACACGACAGTGTAGTGTATGATAAAAGAACCCAGTCGAATTTCTTTACTTTCTTTTCTCCAAGCATAAACTTTTCAAAATCTTTTGCCCATGGTCCATTGGAATTTTCTACCATTGTATGCACATGTCCAGATCTTAATATTCCAAAACTTATTCAAAATGATGCATCAATTGCCATTTTACTATCTTCGTTTAAAGATGGTCAGAAAAAAGAGACACTGCAATTTCTATTATGTGATAATTTTCTTTTAAATATCCGAAAGGTTTATCCTTGTATATCATTTTTTTGTTTCAAGATATCTATAGGAAGTTTCAAGATATCTATAGGAAGTCAAGATATCTATAGGAAGGATTGGAAGTGTTTTTAATTTTAAGTCACTGCTGACGAGAACTTCGTTACAAATTACTCAAAGAGGCTCAGGTTAAAAAAATATATTTATAAATAAGTATTGTTATTTACAAATATATATTTTTTCTTTTCTCATCAATTTCATAATTTCATTCATTTCTCATCAATTTCATAATTGTTTCTTTTGTTTTTAGTCAGGTGAGATGGCAGCTCACTACAGCTTTCAGTATCATCACCTTGTGTTGTTTCGAAATCACTTGTGAAGTTGAAGAAGGAACAGATAACTGTTTCTCCAACTTTTTGTCAGACTAGACTAAATGACCCATTTAAACCACTGATATGTAGAAAATCATGGTCTAAAAATCATAACAGTTATTTACACGAGAAAAACTTTAGTAAACCAAGCTACCGAAGGGTACTACTCATCGCGAACAAATTCACACAAAGTTTACAATCTTTTGTACTAATGTCTGTTAACGTTCTTTTTTTTTTTTTTTTTTTTTTATCTAGTTGAGAAAAACATCTACCTCAAGAAATTGATCTAGTTCTCTGCTTTGCTATCCGATTTGGAACAGGCGTGACTTAAAGGACTGTCAAGGTCGTGAAAAAATCACTGTTAGACAAACGCCTTCTCAAATACTTTTTCAGGTGATTATGCTGCTTGGTGCTCTTGGTGCTTTAACGCATTTTTCAGTACTAGTCTTATTGAATAATACTTTAAATAATTTTAATTTTTTATTTTAAAATTTTCGAATTATTAACAGTGCAGTAAATATATGAATGTAAATTTATTATTTCGTTATTTTATTTATATTAGAGCAGTTAAAATTTCCATCATTCCAATATTATTTTCACTAGTCTCTTTCGCTCAACCTCTGGAATTTCGCGGACCACCGATTGAGAGAAACTAACGTCAAATATCTTGGGCAGTCATATTATCAAAACCTAGCAAATTCTACTACCCTGCATCCATTCTTGAAAACATTATATATATATAATAATAATAATAATAATAATAATAATAATGGATGCTCTTCTTATCTAACTTACAATCATGTGTTGTTAAAATAACAAACTTTTTTTCGCATAAAAAAGAAAAGAAATGCCAATTGGGCGACAGTTTTGCATATTATATGTACGATCTAATGAAATAAAAATATTTCTGATTTTTATTTGAGGACAAATTTACATTTGTACACATACTGTTCAACAAACAATCAAGCTATCCTTCGTAAACTATCCTTGCTTACAAGCACACACAAAAGTAGATCAATATTGTGTGAGATTATGATAAGAGAAACCCCAAACAATGTACTTAGAAAAACCGCGAAAATATGACATTTGGAAAAGAAAATAGAATTTCTCTGAAAAAATATACTCCATGTAGAAATTGTACAAACACAGGTTTGAACTGAGTTCAATAAAAACATTTAAAAAACCTTTTGGAACAAAAGCAGGGAGCAAGAATATCGATATTCATTTATTGTTGCTTTTATTCCTTACGAGTTGCTCGACTCCCTTGGGTGCAATGCTCACTTTATCCTTTTTATAAGACAATATTTTTTGACGATATTCTTGCTTGTGTGACTAAATTGTTTCACTGGCACAGATATTTTTTACATAGCTTCCTTTTCTCAAGAATGACTGAAAATTCGAAAAAAACCCGTTCAAGTGGATGAAACTATTTTGTCTCCCCAACTATCTATTTTGTTTTATCTCTTGCTCCGCCTTTTCCCAAAGATTCTTTAATTTATTTTTCACTCGTATCTTTCTATTCATGCATCGATACACGTTTTTTTTTAATGTGTTGCTTTCTTAAGCTTTTAAGAGCATTTTAAAATATTTAAATAAAAAATGCGCTGAATGCAATTCTGACTTCTCATCGCTACTACATGTATTAATTCTATGTGTGTAACTCTCTCTCACACACGCTCGCATAATCTTATGATTCGTACAGCATTTTGAATTTGTATACACAAACTGATTTGTAAATGTTACCTTAGGTTTATTTTTACCATTTTATTCTTTTTTATTTTTAAATTGACTTCATTTTCCATGTTTTAAAATTTTTTATTAGTCAGTTTTGCAGTTTTCTGAAAATTGTGTGTATTTTTAATATGTAGTGGAATATTGTTTCACATTTTTTCTGACCAGCATCTAAATTTGAATGTATCTGCGTTTGCAGTTGGATCAATTGCACAGCATTAATAGTAACGACTTCATAAAGGCTGATTACTTTTAATTCTTGAAAGTGTTTATACTTAATGCAATTTTTAGGCTTTTCGAAGACATTTTAATTACATC
Organism: Nephila pilipes; assembly: GCA_019974015.1. Lineage (NCBI taxonomy): Eukaryota > Metazoa > Arthropoda > Arachnida > Araneae > Nephilidae > Nephila > Nephila pilipes. The sequence goes on along the minus strand of BMAW01090315.1, from coordinate 57,904 downwards.
TAGACAATTTTCTAAGATATTCATTGCAGTGAAAATTTTTCTTATTATCAAGGTGTCAAGTATTTTCTTATGTCAATTAAGACGTGGAATTTCTTTAAACTTTTTTCTGTCTCTGCTCATGTTCTTGAATTCCAATATTAAGAATTATGAAGAATAAAGCGACGCTCTCACTTGTTTGAAGAAACGACGCATTACAAAATATTTAATAGAATAAAGGGAAGTCAAAAAGATGTTTCAGAAATATTTTGGGCAACATCAGTTTAATAATTTTGTCTAGAAAGTTGTTTTACTATAATAAGCAGTTAACAATAATCCCACGAAACACTTTTCTTTTTTATAAAGACTATTTTATTAACAATTTTAAGTGTTTTGGCTATACTTTTAACTGTGTATGATTAATTAAAATTATGAAGCTATAGTCCTATTTTATTATATTGGTTTAAACTTATTTTAGGGTGGGTGGGGGAAGACACTTGGCGTGATTTTCGAAATCCTATCCCTACATTATAAATAACCATAATGGTTACTTATAATGATAGGAAGGATTATTTATACCTAATTGATTGTAATAAGGATGTATATATAATATAAGTAATTGAACAGGAGTATATATTAGTAGGCATAATATTAAACAGAATTTTAAAACTGCATAAAGTAAGTTTAGAAATAGCAGATTTTTATTAATACTTAATATGTATATATTTAATCATAATTATTAATGTGCTAACATTTTTATACTTTCTTGTTTTGAGTTTTTCCTTTCTTATGTGACAATATTTAACGTAAAGTTTAACTATGAGCAAAAGGCTAAAAATTAGTTCATGTGCTGTCACATTTCACTGTTGTTGAAAAAGATAAAAAAAAAAAAAAATAACAGTAAATCAGTTATAAAATGATTTGAGCCTAAAACATTCCAAGAAGTAAGCAAAATTGAAAAAAAAACAAAACATTGTTTAAATTCTTGAGAGAAAAAAAAATTGGCTGCCTTACAGTTGTCTTAAAATTCTGAATAATATTATTCATTTTCAGATATATCTTGATTCCAGCTTACATATGATTTATGGTAATACTTAAGTCGATAAATAAAGAAAATACTTAATTTTTAAACTATTTTCACTTCAATCCAATAAAAAAATTGGGAGAAATTTATTACGACATATTTTTGAAAATTGAGTTCATTAATAGTGAAAGCAGGTATCAGACATATATTGCATATATTTTATTTCAATGCAGTAAAAAATTCAGGGGCAATTTATAATGAAGTATTTTTGAAAATTAAGTTCAGTACTGGCGAAAGCGGACATCAAAAATATACTCAAAGACAAGACAAATTTTTGAAAAATGGCCAGGAACGACACTTTTGGGTTAACTAAAACAGCAGCCCCCTGAGTGGATAAAAAACAATCTAACTAGATGAGATGTCTGTAGTTAGGAGAATAGTTATTGATAAACGATTGTAGAATTTAATCTTGTTTAATAAACAGAAGAATTAACTGTTTTTTCGGTGGTGTAGCGAAAAGATTAAAAGACGTAGGACTATTAAATATGGCATAAAGAATTATGAATACTAATAATGTGTACCACGGAGCTCGAGAGCTTGTTTCGAGATTTGCCTTTAATTTTTATAAATTTAAATTTTAAGCGAATTTACTTTCACTGTGTAAGCTCAGATTAGAAAAAAAAGCGATCTGATTTTGTCAACGACATAGCTGAAAAATTACAAAACACATGTGAGAAAGCCGACTTAAATTTTGTACGCGCACGTTTTTTATCTTGTAGTTCTGAATCTGTCAACAGTGTGTTATGTTTATATATTGAGTTGAACGATGGAATATTCTATGTTCGTAGTAAGATGTATTTTAAAAATATAAATAGAGTAAATAAAATAGTGTTAGAAAATATCAAGAGTTTATTGAGTTATAGCTTTCTACATTATATGAGTTTTGAGGTTTACAAATATCGATTAGTTATTGAGTTCCAGTTTATCGGTGTTTCAATGAGACATGAGCCTGAAATTTGGAACAAAGAATCCATGAATACTTATAGTGTACTTATTCAACTTGGATTTTCTGAAGTTTTATTTTAAATTTCTTGTACATTATGTATGAAGCCATAGTGTATCTACTCCTGAGAAATCGTTAGATTTAGATTTTTTTTATTTGCTTATCTTTTCTGAAATAGTTATCCCAAATTGTTTATTTATTAGTTAAATAAGTACGATTTTTGTCGACTGAATCCTCATCTCAAAAATTTTTTATCTGAAAAAGCATGAAAAACTCATTTGAAAATGTTTTTTTTTTTAATTTGGCAACATTTTTCTATGTAAAACAGTGTCAACTTCGAGTATAAGCGTAGAATTACAGCTTTATGAAAACTCTTAAATATCATCATATTTTATTTATTATTTTAAATAATATCATATGTATTTTAGACTTCCTTTTACGTACATTTTTGTTTGCTTTTTAGTTCATTAGCTGACATTCTTAATTTTATTGTTATTTTTACTGGTGAAATGTTTTCCTAACGTTTGTTCTTGTTAAGTCTAACTTTCTCTTACAGTTGTAATTGAAAAATTTAGCTTGGCATTTTTAGTGCATTATATTGCTTCAGACGGTTATATTTTCTCTTTTGATTCTACTGAAATTTTTTATTTGTTAGTTTTAATGAATTCTAACTGAAATTTCTAATCTGTCAATTTTAGTGAATTGTATCGCCTGCGATACACATACTTTCAGTTCTAAGCTACCAAATTTGTATTGTCTGAGTTTATCATACTTTATACTTCAGTTCTAGGCTGACAGTTGAATTTCTCTTCACTAATTATTAAATCTGTGGTAGTATCATGAATCTATTTACTTTAGTTCATAATGAGGGTTAAAATGCACTTTAGCCTCATTACTTGGCATGATTTTAAAAATTACCAAATTAGCGATTTTTTAGGTTAGCCGTGCATACGCCGATGAATCTACAAAAACGTTGCACATCTAGCAAAATATCACCTGCTTTCATGAAATCTTCTGGAAGCAGTCACCCTTGAAACTCGGGTTATTGTGGCTGCATACAATTCGTGAGAGACCTGAGAAGCTGTAGCATCCCTTTTACGCCTCGCTAAATAATGAATAAAGGATGATCTCTGTCGGTCAAGGCTCTCGGATGACCTTGCCCATACTTTTTCACGACGGATCCGGTATCCTTAAAATGTTTCCATAAATTGGACACGATGCTGGGCGATAAATCGAATTCCCTGCAAATCTGGATTTGAGAGTGGCCTGCTTCTAGCCTACCCACAATTTGTCCCCTCATTCCATCATCTGAACGTTAGTCGGTACTCAGTTTTACTATTTGAATTTTAATTTAAGTGATTGCTGCAATAAAACACCAAGAAATTCTGCGAAATGAACTAACGAACGAAATGCGGAAATGCGAAATGCGCGATTATAAATCCCGTTTTTCGACTAGTTCCCTCCCCATACACGTATACGCTTACGTATTCGACGAACAATATTTTCATCTTTATTTCGAAACAGTATTTTTACATTTCATTCAATTCTTTTCATGAAAGTCTACAAAATATGCAAATTCTCTTAATTTTGAAAACCAGTGTATATCCACTTATGGTAGAGAGATAGTTGCTTTTAATGTTTCATCTTTAAAACATTTGTAAAATTCTTGTTAAAACTAACGATATTCTTATACTTTATACACACTGGTAAGTAATTACGCGAACGAAATAATCACTAAATAAAATAGAGTGCAACATGTTTCACAATTGGTTGCTGCTGATACTAACTCCTCCTCACCTCATTGAACAGCAACTGGCCAACTGTGATCAAAATAATCAAGTCTTGAACAAGTAGAAAACCATTTTAAGACTCTGCCACTTGATGGCATTATATCATCACATTGACTATGAAAGAAGTGGAAAAAGTAAGCAGCGAATTAAGTTTAGAAATGTAATGATCGGTAGGAAAACAAAAGAAACTACTGCGTGCCTCTAGTTTAATTCGGTAGAAGCATAACGTCCTCGTCTTGGCAGGATACATGTAAATTGCCGTAATAGATAAAATGGTCCTTGAGGGCCGGATGAGAAGGCCTCGCGGGCCGCAGTTTGGAGACTTCTTTTATAGACAGTGGTCGAAATGGGCACTTGGCTTGTATATTCGCTTCCGCAAAGCGTTAGGAAATGGTTCGTGGAGCAAATGGTAGCCCAACATCTGATTGTATCGTTAAATTAGACACTGTGTTACTCACGAGTGCTTGCTGCGCAATCCTTTAATCCTCTCGACTCGTTATCTTCCTGTTCACTCTAGACCCAGTTCTCCGCAAGTGGTTACATTTGTGTCCTCTGCAATCAAAGTTTTCTTAGGCACAATCTGACGGCATAAGGCGCGTCGACCAACCTACGTTTTTGATGCCAAAGATGATGAGGCCTTCTTAAGGCTGTCTTCGGCTAATATTAAAGAATAGAGTCCAAATTTCGAACATACTTTTGGGGAGAAGAAAAAAATTTTTTTTGTCAATATTAATATAAATTATTATGGATATATCACATATAAATATTTATTAAATACTATTCTTAGAATTATAATTCTTTTGCATAAATGCAAAATAGATATTCAATTTTCTATGTCGAAGTATAGAAGACGAAATATTCAAAAACATTTTCTACAAGAAAACATTTATTGATTCAAGCAGAATTGAATAAGTGAGAAATAGTAGCTTTTCTCTGTCAAACAGTGTAGCCAGAGTATAGTTTTATGCCGTTGTTAATCAATTTTTTAAGATTTCGAATTATAATTTAATTATTGCATAGGACTGTATGCAACAAATAGAGCCAGCATATTTTTTTCTGGAAAAAAGTTCTCTTTGCAAGGAATACTTATTTTTGGCGAACTTTTATAGTTACTTCCTGAAATGAAATTATTGCAACTTTTAAACTGTGACAAATGGTATGTAATGAAACTTTATGATTCACAGAAGTATAAGCGAAGTTTACGAAATATTCACTAATAAACTATCCGGTTTAGGAATATTTTGTGGGTGTTTATAAAATTTATTTGTGTAAATTTGCGCTATTGAAAAATGTTTAAAAATAAGTTTGGATTCAATGAAGTGAAAGGAGAGGAGAGAGAATCTGAATTAAATTAATATTAAACTTCTCTGAAATCAATTAAAAGTTATTTAAACTTTCTTTATTTATTCTTTATAAGATGTAACTACAATAAAATTCAAATTACTATTTCGAGAAGCTTAAAATATGAATTTATATTTTAGTCACTGTAACACACTGAATTAATTTGCTTAATCCAACAAAAGTTATTTTTGAGTTTAACTTAATTTTATTTAAAAAATTATTATTATTTATTAAAATGAATTGCGCATCTCACAAAATATAAGTATTATTACCACTATTATAACTATTAATAAAATATTGCTACCTAAGTTGAATTCGAAATAGTTTATATTGTGTTCAATACATTGTATTCATATTTCAATTTATATCGTAACGTGTTGTAGAAATTATAAGATGAAATTTCTAACTGCTCAATAATATTCATTGTCTTCGCATTGAAGAAACAAAACAAAAAAACGTTGTTTCAATCAAATGTAATTTTTTCTTTGAGAATATTGGCATATAAAGAAGAATAAAAAACAAAAACAAAAAATATTGGTAGCAAAAAACTGAAAATAAATATCTATCTTTCGAGGTCAATGACATTTGAACTTTTAAATAAGCAGTTATCGTAAATTTACATTATATTTGTAATAAATGTAATTATACATTATATTTTAAAATATTTACTAAATAAATATATTATCTAAAGATTATATATATCAGTTAATGCTTATGCGTTTCAATCTCATCTTCTTATAATTCTCAAAATTATTATACATTTTCAATAATGAAAACTGAGTTCAATCCAATGGAAAGGCTTTCTAAATTTGTTAAAAATATAACCATCTCCGAACTAAATCATTGATGTTATAAGCTGATAATTACAGGAAAATAAAATATTTATGATCACTGTATGTTTTTCTTTTTTTATATTTTATCCCCTTCGGAACTTTCCTTCTTTTGGAAAGTATCGGCATCCCGACACCAAAACACATTAGTGATCTTTTTATTTCTCTTGTATTTTATTGTCTTTGTTAAGCACGGGAGACACATCCATGGGATACCCTAGATATCCTTCTATGTTTCGAAATCCCTTTCTTGTCAATCAATTTTTAACTATCTTTCATTTTTTAAACGTTCAGACAACAATTACATCTCGTTTGGCGCAGCATAGCCTCATTGGGCTCTTGCTCCATCAAACACTATTATTACATCCCCTCCCACTGTTTTTGTTTATATTTTGCATCATAGTCTCACATTCATAACTTTAAACTTAAGTTATATTATCACGGTTTTATTACAAATGATTACTGTAACAAATACTGTACATGACCATAAAGGATTAATTCAGTAACAGGAAAAAAAAAACTTAATATAACTTCTTTTTAAGTAACTGATGTACGTAAACAAATCACAAATTTTTTTTAATTAAATTAATCGATAATTAAGTTATGCAATTTATTAATTAATTTAGAACCTTCCAGTTTGTGTGTGGTTATAACTGCTTTTTTTCATTACCATCAAAAATTAAAACCGGAAATTTTTTTCAATTTTCTGACCAAGTCCTCGAAAATCTTTTTAATTTGAAGGCAATACATTTTACACATATGAGATCAAAATTATAATTAATTGAAATAATATCTATTGCAGTTGAATTTTACAGAATAACTATCTAACATAAAACAGATGACCATAGCAACAATAAACTTTTTTTGGTTTATGAAATGGTTTTTTTTTCTTCATATTATAACTAAATATAAGTTTTTTCTATTTTTTAGTTGAATTAGAAAACAACATAAACGAAAAGATTCTGTTTCCTTTGGAGCATTTGAAAGATTAAAAAATAATTTTCTAAATGTGCAAATGTTGTCTTAAATACGAAAAATCAAAGATACATAATTTTCAACTGTAGAAGTTTTTCGAATTTCATGATTTCTTTGAAAAGCGGTGGAGAAAATAAAACTAATTGTTTTGATATTGATGAACTGTTAAAAATGCTCGTCCTTTTTCCCCCTTCAACTAACTTTTTGGGCTACTTAATGACGTTATTTGATTCAAGAACATTGCTTTTGTATAAGCTATACCTTATGTAAATCAACATTGCTAAATATATAAAAGTGTAGTGAATAGAAAATAATGAGATTGTGAGATTGGACGTTTTAAATTGCCGAGAGGAGATCGACGGTTAATATTATAAGAGCGCGCGCATGATACTGGCGCAGGAAGGCTACGTGAGAAAAGGAAAGTTGATATTTGACTCAGATCCAATTTATAAGTATTATTCTTGATTCAGATCCAATTTATAAGTATTATTCTTGATTCAGATCCAATTTATAAGTATTATTCTTGATTCAAATCCAATTTTGTTGTAATTCAGATAAGTTGAATTTTCAATTATAATCTTGGGATGAGGTTGCGACTGAGTTACCTGTCCACATTCACAGACTCCGTAAAAAGCAGCCATTTAGAGATGTTGATGAACGTTACATCTGTCTAGGGTCTACATTATCACGTTGGCGTGGTGTGGAAGTATGGAGAATAGAATTTGAGCGCACAAGTGTCACCCTGATCACGTGACTGGATTCAAATTGTGAATTCCGTCGACAATAATCATCGTATTGCTCAAAGTGCGAAGTTAACTACACTATCAATCTTTTATAACAGGGATGCCAACTGCATTACCTTTAGGAGCCCCATTCTAAAAAGAAATATTTGAAAGAATCGTGTATATTCAATGTTGTCATAAGGATATTGTAAAGTTTCTCTCATTACCCTTCATTTTCCTTTAAAATGTCATTATTCAATGAATTTCCCTCAAGACAAGTGAATGAGTGAAAGTAGAAATTTCTGGCACCAAAGCCAAATAAGCCTATGCTACACAAGCAATGTGTATTCGGTATCTAGAAGTCTGAAAAAATTAGAAAAAAGATAATTGGTTGACAAAAAAAAAAAGACTAGACAATCTATCCTCAAAATTTTTCAATTCTGCCTGCAGTTTCATTACTCGTATGACATTGAATCTTGCGCATTTTTTTACGCATTTAAGCTTTTTTATATGTATTTGGTAACAAAATACTTTCATTTTTTGCAGTAATTTAGAGAATAGTGGCTTAATTGTACATAAGTAACACGTGCAGTTCAAATGAACTCCTGTTCGATAATATGTAAACTTTATTAGAATATAATGCCAATCACTTTTTGGTTTTATTTACTTTAACTTCAGATGGCACTCTCAAAGGCATCTTTCATGGTTCTCTTCTGTGAATAATTTTTGTGTAAATTTTTTTAATATCATATTTCGTTAGCTTTGGAATTAAGGCTCTTCATTTTGCTGTATACGTAATGTTCAAGTGCCTTTTTTTACGCTATATATAAAGATTATACTCTTTTCGCTGTGTTACGTTTTCAAGAAACGCATCTATTTAACATTCAAAAAGAAAGATGAGCAATATCCAACTGATTTGGTAGGAATCACTATGGTTTCCATGCGCTACCCCATTATAAGATTATCAGTGAAAAATTCATCGTAGGAGAGAAGACCCCCCCCCCTCTTTCTTTCACTGGTTCTTTTGCTTGAAAATATTCTTATCCCCTTTTTCTCCCAAACGCTTCAACCTACTCGTTGCCTTCCGTAGGGTAAGAAGATTTGTGACGCCCGCCCGACCCGAGCGTCCTCTTGTGCCATCACTAGATTCAATAATTAAACACTACGATACAAATAATTACAGAATCACCAAAACAATCTTTCAACAATTTATTAACATATATTTACTATGACAACAACTGCCTATGCTCTCCCGGGTAAGCTTTCTAATACTTTAGTTCAACCCACCAATAGTAATCTAACAGACTCTTACCACTAATCTTTCCTCGACTGCAACTCAGACTCTGGATCAACTGTTGAGAACAACAACAAAGTGACATTTTATAGTAATCTTTAATCTAACCCTTTAATTCAATAAACTTATCTATAGCTTCAGCTTCACTTCTCCTACAGCCTCTCTCTTTCAACCTCTCTACTCCTTCAGTCTCTCTCTTTCAACCCCCTCTCGCTACTTTCAGTCGGAGTTTATATAATTTCTAACTCACCCACTTCACTTCATTTCTAACTGCTTTACATAATTATTTTACATAATCACGTTTCATTTTTGGTTGGGCAAAGGTTGTTTAGCAAAAGCAATCAATCTCAATTAAAAGTTCCCAAGGTTAGTGAAGAGAAACCGCGAATAGCCCAATGTCACAGATTATCCAAGAGACATTGACGCTATTTCAATTCTTAATTTCCACGGCGTTCTGATTGCACCATGTGAGAGGAAAGAACGATTTTTGAATACTAGGGATTCATTCAGAGGTCATGTGTTCAAATGACCCTTGATTACATATTGGTAAGTCACTCTGAATAATAAAATAACAGCTTTAAAATATAACGAAAATTAGTGCAAAAGGATATTTATCAAATAATGATTGGATTTTCAATTCACTAAAAAATAATAATTTGTGACAACATAGAATCGTAATTATAGAAAGTAGGAGCTTTTTGGCTGATTCCCTGTCTTCCAGTAGGGACTTTCACTTTTTCTTGGCATTCCAATCATTTTCCTTTGTTAGTTTGGGTTGGTCAGCTCTAGGGGGTTTCGTTGTATTTCTGCTGCTTGCCAATCAACTGTTTTTTTTGTGAATTTCAGCCTTTCTTTATATGAATTTGTGAAGTTGGAATGATTTTTTAGTCTCTCAAAAGTAAAGGACGAGTGTAGTGTTAGGTCTAGTGACCGTTTTTGGACATAACAAATTTCTTGGAAAATATTTTTGTAATTATTTTGCATCTTATTTCTTTTCATTTCTTATCCAGATTTCAGACTAACACTTTATATATTCTTTTAATTTATCAGTTTCTTTTGTTCGTTTTCTTTCTTCTCCGTTGTTTCATTTTATCATCAAGCATGATGAGATTTCTATCATTGAAATCTAGTGAGATCCCAGTCTCACACATTAATTCAACTCCAATTATTTGAGAATATTTCATGTCTTCTGTTACTGTTTAAAGTGCCATTTTCAATTGAAATGTCTAATACCGAGTCATGGTTACGAGCTCTTGGCCATCGTTATTTCCGTCGAATCGTGGGTTCCAGTTCTGGTGCAACTAAATTCCTGCCATTTTTCGGAGAAGATACAAAATAAATCTGTTTAGATTCCAAGTCCTTCCACTGGCATGATGTAGAAGTTTGGAGAGGGAGGTGCTAGCGTAGTCCTCGTTACTCGCCTAAGGTTTAAAGTTGTGAAATCCGTCTCCAAAAGCCCTCATGTTGCTTCTACATGCGACGTTAATAAACTATAAATTAAATTATTTAATTAAGAATAAAATTATCAATTCCTTATTTAAATCCATATTTGCTTTGTCTTTCGAAACAGGCATGTATAAAAAAATTGCTTAAAAATCTAAAGGAGCTTTCTTTTGTACAGTGGTATCACTTAGAAAGTGCCGTTCGTAACATTTGGAAATAATTAGTTTTCTATTTTAATGTAAATTGAAGCCAGAAAAAAATAAAATCAAAGCAAGGTAAAAGTTTCAAACCCGAAACAGATAAAAGTTTCTCCTTAATGTCCTGAAAACTTTTTTCCTAAATGCATTATGACAATAATACATATAGATATATTAAAAATAAATACTAAAGCATTAAAACTAAAAGAAACGAAATATAAAAATTTATATTGAACAATTTTTGTAGGAGAGGAGAAGCCCGTTTTTATAAATACATTTGAATGAAAAAGGTCCACAGTTATTTCCCAAATACTTATACTTTATTTCTGAAGTAATAAGGAGTTACTCATAAAATTTAAATAAGTGATATTTTGGGAATAATTATGATTAATGGAATATATAGTCTTATCGTAATGATGTATCCATTTAGTAGAAATAAAATTTAAGTATGCAATTAGATTAGTTTTAACACGATGAATTAATATACAAATTTTGTTCTACGAAATCAGTACTAATTAAATATATTTATGTAAACTCTGTTGAGTAATCATTATAATGATTTTTTTTATAATTTAAAATTGGAAATTTTCGGAAATAATTTATGGAAATATTTCTGTTAACAGATCCCATGCAACTCTCGTCATGAACACTCCTTTAATAATTGTAACACTTCTTTAATGATGCCTTGCAACACTCTTTTAACAATTTTCAGTTTTATTCACTAAAAGGTTTCCTCAATTATTTATTTCTTCTTCTTATTCTTTTTTACAATTATTATTAATATTTTCCTTATAAAAACAAATGAAGTTTATATCTTTTATCTTTTGATAGTTCTCTCTTCCTTAAAAATTTCTTTTTAATTTCAGAAAATAAACTTTTATTATTCAAGCATAATCCTTTCTTACCGTACCTTTTCCCTTTAAAAAAACTAGCATCCTCCAAATTACAAAAAAATCTGAAGAATCTTTAAACATTGAACTATAATATTCCATGGTGTCCTCTCATTACACAATTTAACCAAAGCACCATAAAAATATGTTTATCACCTCAATGGGAAATTCCAGCCTACACTGCATGCCAAAAACCTTTTCATCTACTCAGCGCCATCTATGGGAGTTCATCAGGTTTTTTAGATTCACCGAGAACCATCTTAACTTTGCTAAATACATTCTCACACGTCTGACTGGCATTATGCGCTTACTGAAGTTATCCCAGAGTCAGAATGGGATTGTTTCATTTATGAATGATCCACGATGCACCGGTTTATTTAGGAACTACTTTCTGATTGCAGAGCCACTGAGTGGTCATACGCATTGGCACCAAACCTAAATGATTTTGAACATCAGTCAATTTCCTTACATAGTTTTGCACTTTTAGCTCACTTCCTTCTTGGTGCGCTATTTTCAATATTCTTCAGAGTTTAGAAGCAAGCTCTGCCACATTTGGCAATTTATCTCGAATAAATACTTCTGTCGCCAAGGGCTAAACCATATTCCAACCAAAGACCATGGTTTTTAATTTTTAACAATAGAATTGCTACTTCAACTCTCATGATTCTTTCCAGTAAATCCAATATAATTATTAACAACATCTCTGAATTCTATTAATCTATCATTGACAATAGCCCAGATAGCATTGCTCTATAAGACGCCTTTGTCAAACCTCCATATTTCCTCAATATCTCTAATTACACTACATACAGAAGTGACCGGCTCATTTACTGAGGAGAAGGAAATAGAAAATACTCTGCTTGTCAAACTTTTTGTTGTACATCATGTTTTGACTAACCACACCCCGATACGCTTTCTCTTCGGCCACTTCTTGGATCGAAAGGTTCTATGTTGGATACCCAGAACTAAGTAGATCTTTCCGCTGATTCGCTTGACAAATCCATCACTGAAAATTCGTGTTAATGAAGCTAATTTTATTTACAAGGGCAATGATTGGCTTGATAAAGGTCGCAATAGAAGCTTCACAAGGGCTATTGGTGAAGGACCTTGTAAATTTGACCTTCTGTCAAGTGACGAGGACGACACTTGAGCTAGCACCTCCTTTTCCAAGCTTCCACACCTCGTCTTCGGGGAGATTTCAGACCTTGACATATTTAACTTGCATCGACTCTCAACTACTCGGTAGGTCTTAGGCTCGAGCCCACGACTAGACGTAAGTCGCCGGCCGAGAGTCCACGACCATGACCACAGTCTACCGTAGTCACATTGACAAGTGGTAAGAAATATTCTTAAGTTTCAAAACAGCAAAAATTAGAATAAACTTCATTTTTCTAATAAAAAATATAGAAATATACGAACAATTCGAAAGCCCCAGGTCATGACCAAACTTGAGAAAATTGCGCTCAAATCCGTGCCCTGGAAAGTAATCACACACTTCAATACAATTTGAATAAAGGTTTACTTTTGAATAGTTTCCCCGAAAACAGAAACGTACTATAATTATCCTCTTATCAAAACCTGAAAAACTATTATCCCATTAAATTGCAGGCCCATCAGTCTTTTTAGCACACTTTCACAAAACTCTTTAGATAATTTTTTTTTAAAAAAAAAAAGAGCTGATTTAATGAACAGCTGGCAGAAAATAACATAATTCCATCGAAACAACATGGGTTTCAAAAACATACCGTCAGCAAACACCTACTTTTAAGAGATGTTAACTGAATTTCAGTGAGCGATTGGTAATGTTAGGTGTCTTTCTGGACGTTGGTAAGATCTTTCAGAGTGGGTTGAGACACATCGTGTCAGGTTATGAAATAACTCAAACGAAATTTCCAACTAACTTGATGATTATTATTCAAGAAACCCTGAGAAACAAAGCTTTCAAATCGGAGTCAATAATATATTTCTAAGAATTGGTAATTTTAAGGTTCTGCAGAGGGCAGGAAAATTTGTCTCCAAATTTATTTAATATCTACACCCCTGACATTCCGCTATACCCAAACACAGAAATTTCTACATCTGCAGAGGACACTAAAATGTGTTGTCAGACACCCCTTTCTAAAATAATTAGAAAACAACTTCATATCTACTTTCGAATTCTACAGTTCTGGTTTAAAATCTCGATTAATGAAAAGATTTCTCGTCGTGGAACTATAAAAAACAAACTTGAATGAATTTTCAACAAAAGAATAAATTAGGTCAATCCGCTAAATACCTGGAGTAATTCTGAATAAGAGGAGTACCTACCCCATTAAGTCGATGAAGAAAAGATTTCAAGATAAATTTCAGAAATTTAAAAAAAAATTCTGGGTAGGAAATCGAAACTGTCCCTCATAAAATAACTACTTTGCTGAAGTGTTTGCTCATCTACAAACTGTATCTCCTATAAATTATCATATGTGCCTGTTAAATTTGTAGCGAGGCCGCTGAAATGAGCATTGCTTTTCCACAAATTGAACAAAATAAAGCACTTCACTTTCTCGCTCAAGTCTCATTTTTCATGAAACGCTCACCATCGAACTCGAAATTCAGTCGATTTTATTACATATCAGCAAGCACGTCTTTTCTTATCGGAAATGGTTCCCATGGCAACCCGACAAGAGATTAATTTGCAACATTTTTCTCCCATCTCTCTGGAAGTACAGATACGCTAACGAAGCGTCCAATTCCCCTCCTCTTCCAATAAAAAAAAACTCCCCGGGGGTTTTAATTTCTCTTTCCATCTACTATACACTCTGTGTTGAATCTTTTCTCGTAGCCCATT
>BMAW01090315.1:0-43585 GCA_019974015.1 Nephila pilipes | reverse complement strand
TCTGCAGAGGGCAGGAAAATTTGTCTCCAAATTTATTTAATATCTACACCCCTGACATTCCGCTATACCCAAACACAGAAATTTCTACATCTGCAGAGGACACTAAAATGTGTTGTCAGACACCCCTTTCTAAAATAATTAGAAAACAACTTCATATCTACTTTCGAATTCTACAGTTCTGGTTTAAAATCTCGATTAATGAAAAGATTTCTCGTCGTGGAACTATAAAAAACAAACTTGAATGAATTTTCAACAAAAGAATAAATTAGGTCAATCCGCTAAATACCTGGAGTAATTCTGAATAAGAGGAGTACCTACCCCATTAAGTCGATGAAGAAAAGATTTCAAGATAAATTTCAGAAATTTAAAAAAAAATTCTGGGTAGGAAATCGAAACTGTCCCTCATAAAATAACTACTTTGCTGAAGTGTTTGCTCATCTACAAACTGTATCTCCTATAAATTATCATATGTGCCTGTTAAATTTGTAGCGAGGCCGCTGAAATGAGCATTGCTTTTCCACAAATTGAACAAAATAAAGCACTTCACTTTCTCGCTCAAGTCTCATTTTTCATGAAACGCTCACCATCGAACTCGAAATTCAGTCGATTTTATTACATATCAGCAAGCACGTCTTTTCTTATCGGAAATGGTTCCCATGGCAACCCGACAAGAGATTAATTTGCAACATTTTTCTCCCATCTCTCTGGAAGTACAGATACGCTAACGAAGCGTCCAATTCCCCTCCTCTTCCAATAAAAAAAAACTCCCCGGGGGTTTTAATTTCTCTTTCCATCTACTATACACTCTGTGTTGAATCTTTTCTCGTAGCCCATTTGATACTTTTTCCCTACTGCATCATTTCACACATACTAAGAATGAACAGTATCGAGTTATTTTGACATCTTGAAATCTATACCTTACCAAGACTGGTAATATGTACATTGTTAATGGAAATTTCGAATATATTTGAGGAAGTGATCGAATGTACAAGGTTAATTTGAAAAGGCAGGACACATTTTCAAAAATGAACAAATTTTCTCAAATCAAATATGTGAAGTAAATGTAAAAATTAAGGAACATTTATCTGAATATTCTACTGTTTTACGTAACGCCAGGTACTTCAAATAATTATGAAGTAGGTTTAGATTTAAGGGAGAGCATATGACCAATATCGTTGAATTGAAAGAACGCATAGTGCTTGAGTTGGATGTATAAAGATCGCTTGGGATTGCTTTTAAAACTAATTATTCGGAATGTGAACTATATTCCCATCGTACCAATTATAAAACGAATGGGAAAATTCGAATAGGTGGTGATAATTAGGTTAAGCGCCAAAATCATCTCAAAATAGATGAATTTCCAATATTGAAGAAAATCTATCGAAATTTGGATGTGCTAGAGATTTTTTTCTGAATTTGATGTGTTAGATGTATACATACATATTAACACTTCCAATAAGTCAGCAAAATATTTACAATTAACAATACATGAGGATTGCGTAACATCCACTGTTTAATTTGCGGCATTTCTGGAATAGTTGCTTAATGTCATAAAAGCTTAGAATCCTTACTTTGTTCTGTTGAAGGATTACCTCTTTTTTACGATGATATTATTATTGATTCCGAATATTTAAATGCACACTTAAAGGTTAGACAATGTTAGACAAAGGTTAGACACACTTAAAGGTTAGACAAGGTTAGACAAAGGTTTAGGTTAAAACAATTTTTTTTTTGTAATTTGCTCGAAAAAATGGTATTAAATTAAATGAAAGCACAAATGTCAGTTTTTCGAATATGTATCATTTTTAGGATATTCAACTGATTTGATGAGGTTACATGAAACTAATGAAAATACGAGTGCTCTTACGGTTGCTAAACAATAAAAGAAGGGTCGCTAGGGCACTCATCCCCCATATTTACCAAAGACAGTAATTCCAATTGGAAAGGGAAAAGTTCATTAAGGTGCATCGTAGTCATGATGCCCGTACCTACCTAAAGAAGGTAAGCCTCTAAGCCCTTAATTCTTCTACGAGATTTAATAGGAACACAAAATGAGTTAAGTAAAACATTTTGGAGACTATACTAGACAAATATTGGATGAATTATGAAGATGTTAGGGATGTTTCGCCATAAAAAAATTGCAGAAAAATGTTTGGGCAGAATTGCATATGGATCATATTGGATTAGTTTAAATGAAAGAACTCTCGTACAGTTACGCACATTGTAAAAATATTGGCAAAAATAGAGTATTTTTAGTAAGGAATCACCCTGCATGTTTAAGTCATTCGAAGCAACCACCCACCGGTGGGAATATCAAAGTAATGCTAAGCCGCGTTTGCATGTTATGATATTGCCCCTTTAGGAGAACATTTTTTTTTATTGAGGACAGTTATTCTGAATGGCTGAAGGTATACTTTTTTTCCAAGTGAATTATATCTTCAAAACAATAGAAAGTTACAGGATATTTTTCCCGTTTTGCATTGCCGATAAAAGTCGTTTCAGAAAACTATGAAACGGAATTTGTTTTTACAGGAACGGAATAAAGCATACTTTTCAGCTTTGTATTTTCTACAGAGTAACTGACTGAGTAAGAGTTATGTAGAAACTACATAAAACCTGCTAATGATGGTTTGGATCATGTGCGTCATACACGCCAGTTGTTAAAGTGGGAATTTGATTCCATCCCCCTACGATTGTGAACGCAGGAGATTAATGTCCCCGTTTCTACACCCGAGAAGAGTCTAAATGTAGCAATTTCATCGATACTTCTGCTCTGAGTTCAACTGAGCCTTCTCCAGATCTAGGGGTCACCGTGGGATCTTCCAAGATCTTTCCCAATGCCAACGAATTTGAGCGTTCTTCATTCAACGAAAATATCCCTTTCCTCCGGATAGATACGTCGATAGAAAATAAATTAATTAATGTGAGGGATTGTGAATAATCTTAAACGATGCCGAGTTATGCGCGCAAGTGATGTGTTTGTAGTCCTTGTCTATGAAAAAATTAGTAATTCCAAACTTCTCCGCGCTTACTTTCCTTGTTTTGTGTTGACGTATAATTTTGAGTATTTTTTAATAAATATTTTTCCAGTTTTAACAGAGTGGTGCTCTTTCTTCCTTTGTTGATTTACTACCTAAGAAACCCAGTACATATATTCTAGCGATCCTTCTCTGTTTTCGGCCATCCTTCTTGTCACCCAATTGGTATCTTTTTTCCGTTTTCTCAAATGTCTCGATCACAGTTACGTCATGTGTGGAGCAGCTTCGTGACATCTGGTGGCCGTTGCGCTAATTAACTTCAACGTCATTCACACTCAAAACAAGTGCCTTTCGAATTCGTCGCAAATGCTCAAAGATTCTTTCCTGTCCGAAACCTTCTCATATAACTAAATATTCTATCAATCATTTAACAAAATTCCTGTCATCCAACTTTCACGACTTGATAGGACAACTCCAAAATAGAATAATCAATGCTCACATCTTTTTCGTCCCACTACAGCAAACACATCTCTGTAACTATTCGCATTCATTCTAATATGACTCAATTAACACGGAAGTGACTCAAGTGCATCTTTTCCCCCTCCTCCATAATCAGCCGATTGCCTTTTCGATCAAAACGAATATTTCTATCATGTGATGATGATGTGCCACCTCTTTTCTTTCCTCTGATTTTTCATTTTCATTCATGGATTTAGGTCTAGCTCTTAGAAAAGCTGCTTAATATTTCCAAAAAAAAAAAAAAAAAAAAAAATTAAAAAAAAAAAAAAGAGGGGAAAACATTGGGAATGAAACCAGCAGAAACCAGCGTTATGTGCTCGAAGGAGGGGGAGGCAAATACGTCGGGGAGAAAGGTGGGGGATCGAAACGCAACGTGCCGACCATCAGTAAGGAGTGACGTCACTCGCTCAGCTGACTGGAGAGGAAGGCATTTTCTGCTACAGGTAGAAACGGAGATGTTCGACCTTGAGCTCAGCTGATTAGTGAAGATAGGAGTAGAGACCTGCGTTATAAATGCATCTGGTTCTGACAGTGGGCTTGTTGTGGTGATGTTTTTTGTTGTGGAATTTTATGGACAGTTCCTTGATTTCTATTTGATTGGGGAAAATAATTAATGATTATACAAATAATTTTAAGTAGCTTCAGGAAACGAAAGAATAATATATTAAATACCAGGTAATCAAAAGAATTTCTCTTAATTCGGTGTCTCAGAAAAAGATTTTCAATGTGTTTTTATCAGAAGTAAAAAGCAATAAAAGTGTCATTTGAGATACATACAATAAAAGAGAAACTTGCTTCATATATATGTCCTCAATTTCAGTTTTGTAAAGTAATCAATGCATAGTTAATCAGTTCAGGATCGGATAGAAGGAATTAGAATAAAAAATCTGTGTTTGAATTGTACGCCAGAATGCTGCGTTAAGCGATGTGAAAGTATAAATTGTTTTTGTGGAAAGGCGCAGATTAAAATGATTATTTTTCTAGTGGCCTCATCAAACTTATGGCAGAAATAAATAGTTCTGGAAAAACAGCTACATCTGTCCTTGAACGTCAAGAAATAGAAGTTATGTATAATTAATTTGGTAATGAAAATTTTGTATTGAGAAGCTATGTATAATTATTAATTAATGAAAGTATTGTAGCGGGAAGTTTGGCGAAGGCCAAAAAAAAATGTTCCATTGAGAACTGCTTGTTTTTTGGTTAAAAATATAAATAACTGACTGAGGGGAGTTAAAAGAAGCTGGGTACTGCTGATGTTGGACGTCAAACATGCTTCATAATTTATGTCTGCGTTAATCTTTTGGAATTTTTTTCGATCTCGTGCTTAAATGATTCCTGATTGACAGTTAATGGATATGATAAAGCTACTAAGTGAATAAAAATAATTTTTTTTAAGCATGCTAATAATTTCGAGAAAGTATTGATTTAATACCCCCAAAATATGAATTTTACAGCAAATAAAAGTTATTTTAAAGTTATTTTTGAAATATCAGTTTCAATTCAGTTAGCTGATTCTAATTTTAATATACCAGGAAAAATAGATATTTAATTAATTGAATTTTTCTTACAAACTATTGCGTCCTAAACAAATATATGCTCAAAATTCACATTTGCTCTTACAAAGTACAGTGTTTAAATATGTGGCTAATGTAGTGACTTAGATCATGTTCGTGACATAGAGGTTCATTATGAATTCATTCGACAAGAGGATTTAAATATAACGTTAGGGAAAATTTGGGAGATCAAATCTGTAGGATTAAAAATAAATAAAATTAAAAATCCGATTTATGTGGAACACTTTGCTCCAGCAATTGGAGAAACGAGAAAAGAGGTACATCACAACAATACCTCTTAAAGAGGATCTTTAGCGTTTAAAAAATTCGAAGGGCATTCATTGCTGTCAGAAAGTTCAAATTACTGTGGACTCATTTATCCAGAGACGCGGAATGTGAAACGTTATTCAAAAGTTTCATGAGTGATTATTTAAAACTTGGTCACAAGACAACAATCAAATATTTCTTCGAGTGCCAACCCTTGGCAGGCGTTTTACTCTTGTTTCATTTTAAAACATTAAGAAGGAAAAACAGACAGATTACATTGTGCCGAAGCACGGAGCAGAACGCAGCAGAAGTCAAAAAATGATGAGAGAAAGGAAAGAGATTTAATTTTTTTTTTTTTAATTTTTTTTAAAATTTTTTTTCTGCCCAAAATACAAGTATTTCGGGTTTTCTTATGATATATTTTGTAATGCAAGATCGATATTAAAAAAAGATAGTGATAGTTAAAATTTAACAGTATGAAATATAATGATCAAAAATGGACTTATGATTAAGTGAAAATAGAGAAATTAAGCATTTTACAACACCTTTTCCTGAAGGGAGAGGGGAGGAGAGGGAGAGGAAGAAAAACCTATTTCCTAAACACCACTGCAGTGGCGAGAACCTCAGTAGCGGTCTAGATTATATATGTTGCAAGGAAAAGCAGTAGAGATGGGATGAAACTGCTCGAATGTGCGATCAAAAATGAACGAACACTTGATGGATTTGAAGTAGGAATAAGCTGAATTACTATTGGTTGGCACTGAGACAGCGCAGAATTACTATTGGATGAAAAGAGTTTTTTTTTCAACCTATTTTAATTTCAAAGAAGGAAATTTGTTTGACTTTTGAAAAAAAAATTAATTTTTAAGGAGGATATAAATTAAAGTAGTTGTTACATGTATGATATGGGAAGGGGTGGGTATTGCAGTTGTTTACAAAAAGTATTTGGGCTTTGATTAAGGGGTGTGAAGACCCACCGTGTAGCCGGGGCTGATGCACATTGAATATGTCGAGGCCCAAAGTCCTGATGTTGGAGTGGTGCGGAAGTTAGGAGAGGGGGTGCCCCCTCATATGTCATCTTTGTCACTTGACCGATGTTCAAATAATGAAGTTCGTCTCCAATAGCCTTCGCCGTTAGTAAAAACTAAACCAAAAACTAAACTAAACTTGATTAGGGTTTTTCGTGGTAAGAAAGTGAGTTGTAGAATATTTACGGGCCTAATGGGAAATGTGTGTTTCTATTAATGGAATTTTAAGGTCATGATGAATAACAGTATTGCGGACAAACCAGAGGGCGTTAACAATTTATTTTAACAATTAATTTTATTAATTATTTTAACGTTAACAATTAGAATTTTATTTTGTAGAATTTGTAGTTTTTTGACTTGTGTTTTGGCTACATGACCCAAAATGGAGGAAGCATAATGGGCTTTGATAATGGAAGCATAATGGGCCATAAGCCAAATGATTTGTTTATAGAACACAATTTAAATTGAAAGGGATGAGGTGGGAAAAACGACCAATTAAGGGAATTCATTTATGAATTTTTGCCCAGCATTTATGTCGACAATTTGGGAGATATGCTTTCGAAAGGATAATTTGGAATCCAGGTAGACTTCTTAGTATTTGACGTCAGTGTTCCAGGAAATGTTGTTGAAAAATAATTTAAGTTGATTAGAAGGAGGGAAACAGGACCTTTGTGTAAGATTATGGCTTTGTTTTATCCGTGTTAACAGAGATACGCCAAAGAGTTAGTCATTTTTCAATTTTGTTGAGGAGCTTTTGAATATTTTTTCTGGCTGTGTTGACGTTGTTGGATTGGGCGAGGAGGGCGTCGTCGTCAGCAAAGAAACAGAGGATTGAGAAGGGAGTCTGAGGGAAGTCATATGTAAAAAGGGAGTAAAGAGAAGGAGATAAACTGATTCTTGGGGACAGTCTGCAAGGATTTTTGCCTGTAAATGAAAATTCAGAATTATCATGAACTTGGAAGGTGCTATTCTTTTGGAAGCAGTTAATGATTGTAATGATGTAATTAGGGAAGTTAAGCTTAATTAATTTGTAAATGAGGCCGTCGTGCCAGAGACGGTCGAAGGCTTTTTGAATATCAAGAAAAATACTGGCAGAAATCTGTTTATTATTAAAGCCTTCCGTAATTGTGCTGACAACAAGAAGGAGTTGGTGTATTGTGCTATGTTTATGCCGAAAACCAAACAGAGAATCGGAGAGAATGTAATTCAAATTAATGTGATCGAGGATCCGTTTCAGAATTTTTTTTAAAAAAAATTAGAAATAGCATTAAGGAGCCTAATAGGGTGATAAGAATTAGGAAGGAAGTGATTCTGGCCTGGTTTGACAAAAAGGATAAGAATAGCCTGCTTCCATTTGGAAGAAAAAAAAGAGAAAAGTCATTTGTTGAAACTTTTTGTGAAATAAGTGAGAACATTCGGATGAAAGTATTAAACTCTTTGAAGGGTGGCATATAAAAAAACATTAAATTTTTGCAAAACTTCATCTGATTTGTATTAATAATGTTAAAAGGACACAATATCAAGTGCTGAAATTAATTTTTATTTATTTTCCGATTTTTAAGACCCGCTATAAATTATATCCCACTGCCCTTCTAAGACATCTTATTTGTACACTCGCTGTTTCGTATACCTTCGAAGAAATAATAAATACTTTTAAAAAATTGTATTATTTTAGTTAATTTGGCAAATATTATGATCCCAAAACCCTTTTGAAAAAATTAGAATTTTATAATGTTGTATTTTTTATTTCTAAGAGTGATAGTTTGAGCGGAATTATGACAATTAATTTAAGTATAGCTTTTTTATACATATATAATTTTCATAGTTTATTGCTAAAACTATATTATAAACTTAATAAGACAATTTTAGATGAACTAAATATACAAATTTATTAACAATAAGGCATATTTTTTACTATACAGACTGAAGAGAAATTTTCTTCCCTATTTTTTTCTGAAGATAACTCCGATCAATCAGAAGGGAACTCTTCAAACAAAGCAAGTTCTTTCTCAATCGAAAGTCTTCGTATAGGCATTCTTTATTTAAAAAATTATTTAAAATTAGATTATAAAGCTACTTAAAACAAAATTTGAATTTTTCTGAAATAATTATACACACTATTGTACGAAATCTTAAACAGTTACAAAAATTAAACAAAAACATGAATTAAATCAATTCTAGATAAACCTGTTCGTTGTATGGTCTCTGTAAAAATTTAAAAACTAGCTGGCCATGGTAATTGAGCCTATTCAGAACATACCCTCCCACATGTAATGAACAGACGTGTCACACAAACAAACAAAAAAATGCCAGTCCTCCTTACTCTGAATTATTTACAAGATGTTGGCATCCATACGCCGAGGACTCTGTTCTTGCAAATTAATTTGAAATTGCAATGTCACTAATTAAAATTTAATCAAAACTACAAGCTTGATATCCGCATTTGTTGCAAAATAGTTTCTGTACAAACAAAACCTGGGAAGGGGAGAATGTTCTTTGTTTCTAAATCTTTCAAAATTTAAAAATAGAGATGAAGATTTGCTTGCTCACTTTCAACAACTAACGGTTCTCCATGCAGACCTGAACCAAAGATTTGAAGACATTCTTCACTTGGATATTCCCGACTGGATGTTGAACCCTTTTTCAAATGGACAAACTCAGGTCCCAAATGCAGAGGAATCCATACTGAAATAGGAGTAGCTTATTGAAATATCCATAAATGAGGAGCTTAAATTAACGTTTGAACAAGGATACCTCAAATTCTGATTACAAAAACAGATCCCTATTTTATATCCTGCATTATGGGTTATTGTAGAGAAGTTGTCGACTGCTCTCCCGTCTTCCTATTTGGTAGAGCGTGGATTCAGTGCCGTTATGAACCTCATCACAAGAAAAAGAAAAGAAAAGAAAATGAAGGGAAAAAAAGACCGACTTAATATTAGTGTTCATTGTAATTTCCGGTTGCTACTCATAAACATTGAGGTGGATGTAAATATAGTCATAACGTCTCTTCATGTCGTTCATTTTTTTTAAAATTTTGTTTTAATTTCAATAAATACTTCTTCAGTAAAATGGGTTTTTTTTCTTAAATTTGTAATTTTTATACTATGCAATTGTGTAGCATTTTTCACTGTGGACAAGTTTTGACTATAAAAAGGGGTCCATGGGTCCAAAAAGTTTGGGAACCACTGATCTAAACGTATAAAATTTCGCTTAAGAAATTTCCTGTTTTAACTCACTTTGAAGTGTTTTTAAGCGAGTATCACGTTTTAATATCAAAAACAATTATTTTAAAAAAATTTTCGAAGTTTTGTCATCGTAACTTTTATTTCAACTATTGAGACTTGACTATTGTTTTCCATATCATTGTTGAGCATATGCCTTATATTATCGGTATCAAATATTATTCTGTTCCTTTGAGTGTAACGCACAATAGAGGATCATGTATCGGTAATGTAAGGTTTTATATATTCATCCTGTATCTTCCATTTATTCAAAGCAAAATGACAAAAGATCTTTTAATGTTGTTATTAAATAAACGGTTTCAAAGAAAAATTCAGAACAATTTAATACAAATTGTATAATAATTGCTTAGCTGATTCTTATTTATAGTACAACAGGACAAAATGCTTTTCAGATGAAGTAATGTATTTTCATTGACTTTAAGAATGATGAAATTTCGAACATCATCAAACAAAATAACTAAAGAATATTAGGATTTTAAATATCTTTCAAAATTTTTAATTGCATATCACAAATTTCGTAATACGGTTGTTATAAATGACTGAAATAGAAAGTGAAACTAAAACGTAATTCACTGTAATTCAGTCCGTGTAAATTATTGCAAATCTTACATATACAATGTCATCTAAAATTAAGTGTACACTTCTTTTTTTTACTTTGAAAATATAAACATATGGTAAAAAGTTTTTTGTTAAGATGTTCTTGAATAGAGAATAAATAGGAATGATAAATCACTCCTTCAACATAAGAAATTTATCCAAAAGTATAAAAATGAAGTTAATGTATTAATAAAATTATTTGCATTCGTTGACTAAATGACACGTTGATGCCACAATATTAATTATACACTTTGTAGAAAATGACCATAACTTGATAAATCATCTACCACAATTTCCCTTAAGTTTTTCCCCCCGTTTAATACTGACATAGGATTTAGATCCTAAAGCACAAGTTTCTTGAAGAATTATTGATTTTTAATTTTCACAATGAGTTCTAGAACGGAAATTGCAGTTCAAATTAGAGAGCTGGCTGATAAAATGGCTGAAGAAGGTAAATCTGTTAGAAAATTGCAAAAGTAGTTCAGCTCAGTCCCGGATGTGTTCAAAAAATCATCCAAAAGTATAAAGAGTTAGGACACGTTAAAAGTATTTGCGTGAGAAGGATGAAAGGAGATCCTGAATAATAAAACTAAGAAGACTCTACGAAAAATGACTGAAACTCCAAAGGTAAGTGATCCTGAAATAACACCTTTTCTTCTACGATACAAAGACCTGTTTCTGCAGAAACGATTAGAAGAGTTCCAAGGAAAGCGTGCTTTAATAGTCGTGTGTATAGGAGAAGACATTTTTTTTCCAATTCAAACCGAGAAAAAAGGATTTCATTTGCTGATAATTATTTTTCATGGCCTCCAGACTTTTTGAATCAAATTGTATTCAGTGATGAGAACAAATTTAATGTTTTAGGTTGTGTTGGTTGATGCTATGTGGGTGGAAGCCTAACAGTTAGTTGCTTCCTAAAAATTCCATTCCTACTGTCAAATATGGAGTTGACTCTGTTCTCTTAAGGGGTTGTATGTCAGCCAATGGTGTGGGAAGATTAGTGTTCATTGATGGGATTATGAACAAAATTCAATACGTGAACATTCTGAAAAATAATTTAAAGCAAAGTGTAGAAAAATTGGGTTTAGGACCGAGTTTCATTTTTCAACACGATAATGACCCTAATCATACAGCTAAAATTCTTCAATAGTGGGTGTTGTACAACTGATAGAATGCAGTTGCACAATCCACCATAATCACCTGAACTGAACGCTATTGTCACTTTATGATCACAGTCTGAAAAGTCTGTCCGAAAGCTCCATGTTGCGAGTAAAGACCATTTAAAAACTGTTTTAAGGGAAGAATGGGTTAAAATCATAAGTAAAACAGCCCAAACTTTTATTAAATGGATGCCATGATATCTGGAATCCCATCATTTATTCTTAAAGGTGTGCAACCCTGTTATTAGTTTACCTTTTTTATGTTTTCATTTAAAAGTTTGCCAGGTGCATACTCAATTTTGCGACTTAATATGCTGTAGTTCCTACTTACAAATTATATAATTAATTTATTGAACGGGTTTCATACTTGTTTTTACGTCTAGAACTTTTCTTATAAAGTGTTTTACTACTTAGATATGTATTAATTTTACATAAATATTCAATATTATTTTTTAAAATTTTTAATGTCTATAAAGGAAGGTATATACTCAGTTTGGCGATCCACTGCGTAAAAAGTACTGATGCTAGAATGAAAACATACCAGTTGTGATAAGGCATTTCCAGTTGCTGCAGTGGTGGAATTGCGCTAAATCTATACCAAAGATTTTGTGCACGACTAAATCAATGAGAAGAAACAAGTTAAGCGATACGACTACTATCTGTCAGTTGCTTAAATTTATAGCTTTGGTTTTTATTAACGGCACACGAGAAGCAACAATGGGGCTTATTCTGATGGATCTCGAAATTTAGAACCTAAATCAAGTGACGAGAGCGATACCTGAGCTAGTACCCCTTTCTTCCCCTCCACGCCAAAGGAGGACTTTGAATTTTGGCTTATGTATCGTGCATCTGCCCCGGCTACTGGACGGGTGCTTGAATTTTGCAATTCTCTTTACTCACGTGCATGCTTGCTTTTTCATGAGGGTGCCCCTTTTTTGTGATGAAACTTATAATGAAATATTTTTATTTATGAACAGTTAATATATAATTTTATGAATGCATAAATTTTTATTTTTGAAAATATTTTTTCATACATATCAAAGTAAATCTCTGATGTAACTCTTTTTAGATATAATAAACAATAGCAAAACATCCTTCTCCTCAAATGAAGTATGATTTATTTTTGATAATATTTTTGCATATGTCACAGATTTCAAATTCTGATGCAACTCTTTTAACATATAATAAACAATAGTAAGACTTCTCTCTTTCAAATGAAGCAATCGAAACAAAACTTTTTCATACATCATTTTATAACGGTTAAACAAGATTTTCAATGCGTGTGTGTATGAAATGAAAAGTACGCGGAGTTTCAAAATTACATTAAAATTAAAAAGAAATAAGCAGAGCTGGTAATTGTTTGTATTGATGTACGTTGAAGGTAAATTCCTTAGTAGTTAAGGATGAATAGCAGATCAGCAGATACAATATACTTGATTGAGTTTCCCGTGATAAAATAGGCTCTTCAAAAGAATTGAATATTGACCTTTAAAAAATTGGTTATAACTCCCAATGATATCTTTGTCATGGGAGTTGTCAAAATATGTATGCGAATCACTTCTCTTAAAAAAGTAAAAAATCATGACTTATATATGTAACACATTCATTTTTAATATTTATTCTTTATATTCGTATGGTTGAATGGAAACAAAAATTCGTTTAAATGCAAAACCAGGTGTTATACCATTCTTCACAAGTGTGAATTCAAAATGTAAAAGATAGATGGTCGAAAAAATCTTTTCAATGAAATCTAAAGAATAATATTAAAAGAAACGTTCTACGGAAATAATGATTTAGTAAACAAAATAACAGAGTGAAATATATCAATTTGAAACCAGTGGGAGGGGAAGTCTGTCATTCATTTATTAAGGAATTTTTTAAGGATTTTATATTTCTTAAAAACATATTTTTAAAAAAACACTCATATTTCTGTGCATAAAAACTAACATTTATTAATAAAGCTGTAATTAATTATGAAATTATATTAAAATACAATAATACTGACGTTACATTTCACTTCTTCACACGGCTGAATTAAAAAAACTTATCAATTCGAATGTAATATAAATAAAGTATTTTCAGTCAAAAAATGCATAGTTTGCAGGTGCTTCTCGTTTGTTTGTTAGCTACGGCCTTACCACCCCTACCCATTAAGGTCCAAATTGCTTTGGTATGTTATCCACTATTTGCTTCTTTCTTTGCAGGATAATTTTCATTTCACTGAAAATTATTAAGAGTGGAGCCTCAAGAAAAATATTTTGTACTCTGCAGCTGGATTGGTACATTTATTTTTAAATTCAATCAGTGCGAAGAATGGGAATATAAGGTAGTGTAAAATATTTAATGGGATGACTAAATGCCTTGTCCCGTATTTCTTTAAAAACAAGAGATTGTACATAAGACAAATAATTTTTATCGGTCTTACAATCTCTTCGGAAGTAAGAGGAAAATTAAGAAACAAGAATGGGAGTTTTAGTACAGAATATGTTTCAATGGAGTCGGTAAAAATTGAGAATACGCGCAGAAACCGAGATCAAAGAAACTCTCATGATCTCCTGAAAAGCCCTCTAAAACTGCTTAGAATGTTTACTGTGTCAAAATTAGGTGAAGAAACTGAAGCACTTGCTATTTTTAAATAGGATTAAGAAAAGCGTTAAGTCACGTGACCGTACCTCATCTTTTCTTTTATGTTGCCCTAGCAACGCAGTAGAAATGAATTGCAGGTATGTTTAATTATTTTACACTAGATCTCGAATATACGTTCTTCTCACGAATGACGCTTTTTTAAAAATAAAACGTAGAGGGTCAAAGTCCAATCCAGTTCAAAATCAAAAATTTAAATTATTTTCTTGAAACTAGTGCTTACATTTCATTTTCATCGAATAATGATTTTGCCTCCAAGGAAAGACTTAATTAGTACCCAAAGCCAAATGTTTAAATCCAGTAATAAATAATATATTTCTAAATTAAATTCCTTAATTAATGCAAAATTAAATAATGAATTTTTTTAAAATGCACGTGAAAGAAAATAACAACAAAAAAAAATTCCATTCCTAGAAAGGAAATTAAAAATGAATCTTTTAAAAATTCAAAATTAGCAAAGAAACGATTCTAGTGGTGCTTCTTCTCGCGGGTACATTTATAAAGTAAAACTCAGTCATTCAACTGGCAAGTATTAAATCTTTTTAATAAGATCCCGCATCCAAACTGCTTTAAGACTTGTCAAAAATTTGAGCTTTTAAATAATTTTCAGTTTTAAAAATATTATTTTTAAATTAAAATTTTATTAATTAAGAATTCAATGCACTATTGCTTCTTAACGTTGCCCTGAAAAGCAAATCGAGTGGTATTGGTGGCGGAGCACGAAATTTTGAGCCTCGGCCAACGCTTGATCTGTACAACTTTCAACACGACACCAATGGGAGGGCTTGGAGCCTCGCTAGATTTAAAGCGCATAAACTCCACTGCACACGGCTAGTTTGGAAAGTCATTAGATCTACAGCCATCATGAAATAGATCTCTGTAGCAGAAACGAACGTTAGTTTTCTCGATCTCGTTCTAATCAAATGAATTCGATCCATCACAATTCCCCCAAGATTCTTCTCCTTTTGAAACTTTCACAAAGAACTGAAAATTCCTATCGTCACTGCCATGAAACCCCTTTCAATTATCTCTTGCAGTGTGATAGGTAACCACAGAAACAAAATCATCAACTCTCAATTAATTTTCGCCTTACAGCAAGTGGCCCAGTATCCTAGAAGCCAATCTCGTGACCGGGATGTTCGTTGAGTTGTGGGTTCGAGCCTTCATGTCACATAACACCAACCGTGAGGAGACACTGATGCACGTTAAATCTGGTTGAGGTTCACAGTCCTTCCATTGAGCTGTTGGGAAAGTTTGGAGAGGGAGGTACCAGTTAAGGTATCAACCTCGTCACTTGCGTGAGGCTCAAAATAACGATGGCCGCCCCCAACGCTCTTCGATTGCTTTTAAGGGTGACACCAAAAAGCAATCATATCGCCTCACAGCGAACAAGTGTCTATGACCATTCGCTTCCACACGTTTCACCGCGATTTAACTATAGAACAATTTAAGTCATTTCGATTACAAAACTGAAACTGTTATTCTTAAAACGCTTATGTTAACTCTCTGAAATTTCATTACTGATATTACATTTTTGAAATTTTTAATTAAATTATGTGCTTATTATACAATACTGAAAAAGAACTTTAAATTATTAGCCTAGAATTATGAGGTTATTTTAATCGCAGATTGCTCGAAACTGTTATGGCCGTTAAGAGTTACCGCCATCAATCAAAGAAGAGTTTCTTTCAGATATTAAATCCATCTGCGGGGAATGTGCATCAATCACATTTGTTGTAAATTATGTGTTAAAAACTACAGCGATATATACTCGTAAGTGCTCAATTCAAACGCAGTGTTCCTTTTATTTTTTCTTAAAAACGAAAGTATTTTATTCTAAACAAATACAAAATTTTACGGCACTTCCCTGTTATAGAAGCACTTACCAAATTATTATTTCGGCTTTCGACGATAAATGGCCAAGTGAGCAAGATGTATCGCCAATTAGGTCCTAAATAAACAGCGCGTATTCATATTATGGACTAATCGCCTACTCGTTAATGTTTCCTATTTCGCATTGCTTTTTAAAATAGCTAACTTGTTTTTTGTTAAATATGTCATTAATAATCTTCCATTTCCAAACAACGAAATGAATTTTATATCCTTTATTTTAGAGAAAGGTCTTTGACCTGATACATGATTATGTAAATCGGTCACGTCATGAAGCTGTATGTTAATGACAAAACCATTTGGAGGCGCAATTTTAAAAGTTGTTCAATAAAGAATTCTCCGTATCGGTTTTAATTCACCGATTCCAGAATACTGTTCGCAACTGCAGTAAGGTTTATGCATTATTACGCAGAGGAGTTACATGGTGTGGCAAACAACTGAATATGTACGAAAATGCAACAGTTGATTGGAATAATTATATGAGAGATGTGTGTTTTCTACATCTTACAATTAAGTTAAATAAGCGTATAAGAGGACGCAATAAAGTTGCTGAGATCGAAGAAAGTTTATTCTTCTGGAGTCAGAACAATAGTGGTTGAGTGCTCCCTCAACAATGGGTTTTCGATGAATATGCCGGCAAGAGGACGAATGCTTTCTTGTTCAAATCTTGAACAGGGATACTGATACATTCCTGGAAAAAATATTGAACACGGGCTAAAAGGATCAACAATCTATACAGACTGTTGGAAAGGGTATAAAACTGAAGAACTTGAAGCGGCTGGTTTCAATCCTTTTACTATGAACCATAAGTACAATTTTGCTCTTCTAGCAACGGGTGCACTCGCAAAATATCGAAAGAATGCGGGTTTCAGCGAAGTGGCGTAATAAGAATCTGAGGCTCTGCTCGGCATCACCTCCAATCATATCTTGTTGAATTTATGTGGAGGAATATATATAGGAAAATAGGTTTTCGATGAAATATTGAAAGTAATTTTGGAAATATGACTTGTAATGTAGAGTGTGATGTCCCAAAGATTATGTAAATATTATAATTTTACAAATAGTCTTATGTTATTTATTAGTATGTTATTCATTTTGCTACTTTTTCAAAATCTCTCGTCACTTGAATGGTGATGGTTGGTATATTCGTCACTTGGCGGTTGCCACTATAACATGGGAGTACCAATTTTACTATTAAAAGCATTGCATGTGCTTTGAATAACTTATTTAAACTTTTTATTATGATATTTGCGTTAAAAATCAAACGTATATCGTCAATTTCATATCGTGGTCATTTCGAGGAAACTGAGAAAATAAATGTTTGATTTCGTCGCTAAAGGTCAATAGTTGAAAGTCGCTAAGTAGTTGAAAATATCGATCATTCTGGTGCAAAATCAAGGCTAACTTTCTCCTCTCCTCCGCAAACAGCTGATTCTCTCACGTGTTGAAAATGCGAGAGAGAGAGGGGTGCATGCAACTGCGAGAGAGAGGGGTGCAAGCAAGAAATAGAAGTTTAGGATTATCATGTTTGGATAGGTGGTAGAATGAAAATTTAAAATTGCCACATTCGTCAATTTATCTCTAAAATGTTTCTTCTCCAAGGAAGAAGTTAAAATAAAAATTCCAACTACGTTAATCTTTATACATAAAAGTCTGCTTATCCTTGTCGCGAGCGCTCATTCATTTTTGTATAGTTTAAATAAACTGTGATTGACAACCACCAGTCGAATTCGGAAAAAGTAAAAAGAACTTGAGAACATCTCGATGCTACGAATGCGTAGAATTCGAATCACTCTCAAAAAGGTAATTCCCCCAACCTTTTGATTTGAACCACTTATGTCTGTGTTGCGCATCCAAATTTTTAATAAAATCTAGAAGCTCTTCCAAACTTTAAATTCGAAAATTGATAGAACACAATAATCCTTCCATTACCTAAGACGACAGGAATCTGTTCTAACAGGTAGACGTGAATGCAGGCGTATTTATTTGGTGTATCAATAAATTAAGGGGACTCGAGTCCCTTGAAATGTTTTTTTTTTATTAAAGCATTTAAAAATTTGGTATTAGAGAGCTATGGAATGTTTCTATTCTAGAAAATGATTTTTACGTGAGAATTTGAATACATTGTTGACACAAATTTAAAAATTTTAATTTTCTTAAAATAATTTGAAAAATTTCAAAACCTTACTCCTCCTTTGTTTATTAATTTTTTACTAAGAAAATTTTTCTTAATATTTTGAAAGATATCTTAAACAATTCGGGGATCGAATTGTAATAACTTATTAAGTTTTGCAGAAAAAAATAAGATGTTGGTAGACATGCTAAAATTTAGCAGAAACAAAGAGATCGTTTACATTATTATTTTTTTTAAAAAAAAGTATACATTTCTTTGCAAAATGGATCCCTAATTTTTTATATGTATTATATATAACACACAGAAAAAAATGGAAGTGATTGAATAATATTTGTGGGAGGAGTAGCATATTAAATGCAAAGATGTATCGAAAAAACACAAACTGAGAAAACTCTTTTAAAGTTTATAACTCTGAAAAAATAAATATCATATACTTCACTTAACTTAAAATACCTTTTTATATCATAAGCTCCTTTTTTTCTTCGAAATAATAGCATTTTCACAAAATTTCATTAGATATTTTTATTAACTGATAATATTTTTCAAGATATTAATTACAATTGACGAACATGAAAAGTGAAGGAAAATGTAAAATAATAATAAACACAACCAATTTTAAAACTTTGTACTTCATATATCACCAATATTATATTTATATGAAAATATATAATGAATAGAAACACAAATTATGAAAAAAAATTATATGAATTGCCTTAATTTAAATACTATACATGCACATTTTATAATGAAAAAAATTATGATGCAGATTTCCATTATTTTTTACTCCTCCTATATGTAACACCTACCATTTATTTTTATCATTAATGCGTCTTTTTTTTAAAACTGCTTTCATTACTAGTTTACGTGCACACTGATATTTGTTGTTCTTACGTTTTATTCTAAACATTTTTTTTTCGCGATTCCAGTACTACACCAAGATCATGCGTGTATTTTCCAAAAGGTATGCACATAGATTTTTGTGTCTGCTTGATACTTCGTAAAGTTCCTTTGTTAAATTCTCAAATGGCTTCTGTTACTCCATGTATTACACAATCTTTGTGCACAAATATTTTTTTGGACACTTTGACCACATCATATTATGCAAACTTTCGTTTGTATTTTTTTTACCACAATTGATGCACCTTTCTAAGAGTTCATTAGAAGCAAGCCATTGGTAAATAGAAAGGACCTGAGGCAGAAAGTTTTCTTTTATTGGTGTTCCTACATAAAGTCTGTGAGAACCTGGTTTTTTACCCTTTGCTATTGCAGATTGGTAAAAACACCTGTTGGACATTTTGAATGTTGAAAATTTTTGTCAGTGGGAATGCTATGATGTAATGTAATATATATTGCTTTTTTCATGGCAAGAACATCCCCTTTATTTTTTAATATGGCCTTCTGATAATTATAAATTAATTTTTTTATGGTAGTTTCTTTCAAAGTTCCATAACCTTTCCCATCTAATGAGATGCCTCGAGCTCTTGGTTCATTCTCAGTATTCTGTAAAGCAGTACCTAACCTTTTACTCGCATAGCTTATGCATTCCTCTTTTTTTATTTTGACGTTATCCCCATAGATATTTCTTTCAATTAAGTAATTGAAAGTTTTACAATCTCCATCAGACAATTATGTAGAATATCGAAATCCAAATGATTGCGATCTTTCCCTCACTATCAATGCTGCCTCCATTTCCATCGAACCCGATAAACCGGTGTGATTGATATCGCACTAATTCTTATGCCCTTCATACACATATTATATTCTGCACTTGATTTTCCAAGTTCTCTTTTTGCTGTGGAACAATGTCGACATACTTTGCACATAACTTCAAAGACAATTACATAGCCAGTAAGTATATTAGTGACACAACCAATGCCAATTAAAGATGTAAAGCCTTGTGTCAACCGACTCCCATTGAAAGAAACACTTATGTCGACAAATGGGACATCAGCATGTACTTCATATGCATTTCGTACTTCTGTATGTACATTTCTTAGCATAGTCTTTGAAGCAACATCATAAGCTTTGTGAAGAAGTTTAGTACATTTGCTGTATGTCCTCAATGAAAAAGGCAAGATATTTATGGCCATACAAAATTTCTCAATGGCTGAATAACCTTTCCCAATGTTGCTGAATGCATGTGTAACCCGTAAATTGATATCAGGAACAGTATTTGTTTGCCTTTAATTTGATGTTTCTACATCACAAACTTTAGAAGCACAAGAACTGCAGATTAAGTTTAAGGTACAGGAAAATCCTAACTTTTTCCCCACGTTCTAGCTTTAAAGTTTTTTTGTCGCATTCCGGGCATTTCAGTTTGTCAAACATTTTACTGATTTGAACAAAGTCCTAATTTACTAAATGAATAAAAATACGATAACTTAGCTAAAACTTATCAATCTTCTTACGTGGAATAGAACTTTCAAGCGTTGCCAGAATACAAGTAATAAACTCTAAGAAACTACATTTAAATGTTTCTATAATGAAAAGTCTAAATACTAGAAATACATACAAAACAATATGGGGGCAATACAATTAGTAAGAAAAAATTATGTGCATACCCACACACAAATATATATATATATATATTATTATTATAAACTCACTCACTACTACTATCTATACTATTACTAAAACTAACTACTACTAATCATCATCACCTCAGATTTCAGTTCACGGTTGTCCTTAGACAAAAAACACATCGGGTTGTATAACAACAACAATATTTATTACATTACTTGCTACCGCTCGTTTACAACAGCTCCTCTCGGAGATTCGGTCAGGTCCCGTCTGAGGGGATCGTGTGACATCACACTCTCTCCCTTTACAAATGAACGCCCTCTATAGGTAGGCTTTAAGTAGAGAAGTTAACAGTTCATATATATATATATGTATATATATATACACGAACACACACACACACACACATATATATATATATACATATACACGAACACACAAATAAAGTTTCAAAATGCTGTAAAAAAGGAACGACTGATCAGAATGACGGCAAATTTGAATGGAATATTATTGAAGAAAGAAGAGGGGAAACGTATGGCATAAGAAAAAAAAAAAAAGTTCAAAATTTTAGCAATAGATGGCGCTGAAAGCGTCAGAATATATAAATAAAAATACCTGTCATACGTACGACTCATTTTAGTTGTTATAAAAACGTCGGGTACACAGCTTTTCCTTGTTTTTGCGTCTGAGAAGTTCGCCATGACTGTCTCACTGAAAGACCGAGCTCTACTTGTAAAGCCTTTTTACATGAACAATGACTGTGCTCCAGTAGCTCTGCAGAAGTTCCGGACACTCAATGGTATTAAAAAAGGCATTGGACCGATGACTACCAATAGTCTGGAGAATATGATTAAGAAGTTTGAAAAGACAGGTTCTTTTGAAGTGCAATCTGGTAGAGGGAGGAAAAAAATTGATTCGACGGTCGTTGAAGAAGTGGCAACAACAGTACAGGAGGATTCGAACGATGGTGTGCAACCGTGCAGTGCACAGGGAATTGTCCGAACATTGGACAGGTCTGTGAGAACGGTGCATAAAATTCTACGAAACATCCCTAATTGCTATCCTTACAAAATTAGCCATGTGAAGGAATTGTTTCCTTCTGACCTGCGAACATGAGAGACTTTTGCTTTAAAATTTCTTGCTCACATGGAAGTGGACAATGAATGGTCGTGGAAAATTATGTGGACAGACGAAGCCCATTTCCATCTGTCAGAATATCTCAATGCACAGAATTTGCGAATATGGGCAACAGACAATGCACACGCAACTCAACCAGTACCACTTCATCCTGCAAAGGCCGCTGTGTGGTGCGGGTTTACGGCATCATTTATCATAGGGCCATATTTTTTCGAGGAGACGGGCGCTTTCGGTCCTGTTACTATTACCGTCACAGGTCAGTTCTATGAATGTCTTGAGCAATCACGTCATTCCAGATCTTCAACAGCGTGGATGTGTGAATGGGATCATTTTCATTCAAGAATAATGGGATCATTTTCACTCCTCCGCACATTACAAATCCAGTGAAGCAGCTTCTGAAATCGCATTTCAGAAATGCTAGAATTATCAGCTGTCATTTCTCTACAGACTGGCCACCCCAATCACCTGATCTTAATCCGTGTGACTTCTGGCTGTGGGGCTATCTGAAAGATGCTGTGTTCAGTGCGCCGATTGCACACTTAGCTCAAATGAAGACACGCATTGCGCAACACAATCTGAACGTGACCCCGGAGACACTTCGATCAGTTGTTGAACATGCTGTTTCTAGATTTCATCTTGTTGCACACAAGGATTGACAGCATATGAAACATGTTTTGCGCCAGTCTCGCGAAATTTCAAAACCGATTTGATGGATGCTTTTCATGCGGTTTTTGGCCTCAGGACAATTAAAAACCAATTTTGCCCATCAGACGTGATAGGACCCTTGCGAAAGTGGATGGGCTTACGTGATCAACAATATCACACCTGTGCAGTCATGCACACTGAACAGTACAGTTGGTTTAAAGTGTAACTTAAACCTTAGTCATTGTTTTACAATTTATTTGTAATTTGTAATCGAACCCTTTTAAATTATGATGCTTACAGCGCCATCTGGTACTAAAATTTGGAATTATATTTTTCTTATACCCTACGTTTTCCTCTTTCCTCAATAATATTCCGTTAAAATTTGACATCATTCTGATCAGTCATTCTTTTCTTACAGCGTTTTGAAACTTTAACTTTAATTATAATCATCCAGTATATATATAAATTGAAGAAGGGCTTTAACCTTTAGAACTCGGCCGATTCTAAGTCAAAATATCCTTTCCAGTCGGCGCTTTTAAGATTGAGGAAAATTTTTCTTTCCCCCACTGTTAAGTTCGAGTTCACGACATGTGGTAAGATTAGTTTTCTAGTTACAAAGGGGAAATAGTAAGGGTTACTGATTTTTAGTCAGTAATCATTGACGAGAAAGAAAGATCCTAATATTTGGCGCCGTATCATATCATAATGATTTTTTCTGAATTCCTGGTTCCCATTACTAATTGAGTGACTTACAAACTTTCAAATGCATATTTATCATAACTTAGAGTCGTGTATTGCGTAAATTAACATTTTCAAACAAAACAAATAACAAAGAAAGTGACAGCTATACCATACTACTAAGATATTTTCTAGAATAATTTATTCGGTGTTTGCTTATATATATACAATATATACGTATAGATGTGTAATCACATCGCTTAGTGTGCAGACTTTATCTGTGGTCATATTGCAACTTACCTACTTAATTGCAATATTGAACCCATGTAATTAAAGTAATGCCTCATGTTTTCAAAATTATTCGACGAAATATAAAAAAGAAGGAAAAAGTTAAGAACAATACTTTGAACATTATTATTAAACATTTTATTTTTTAAATTAACATCCTTTTAATGCACAATTATACAATATACTCCAAATATTTTGATTTGACATTTTAATAACATCTAATTTTGAAGCAATAGGAAGGTTACTGGTGACGGACTTCATAAATTTTAACGATGGTCAAGCAATGAGGGCAGCATCCACTCACCAAACTTCCACACCACACCAACATCAGGATTTAGAAACTAGACAGGCTTAACAGCCGGTTTCGATTGAACAAGATTCGAACTCACAACTCAATCCCGGCTACGAGTTTGTGACCTCACTCGTCAGCTACCGTGGCCCTTTTGTGATTAAATATTATCAAAAGTGAGATTTAAAAAATAATTTTTAACTGAATTGAACACGTTTCAAAGCTGCTGAGTAAATCTTAAGTACGTCAAATTAAGGCAAAACCTTCAGTTAATTCATGCATTCTATTGAAAATATTATGAAACACTTTTTTATATCAAATATTTCTATGAATCTTTAATCTTAAAGAAAAAAAAAATTATTATTATTTTTTGTTTTTGTTTTTAAATGAAACTTATATCTTAAATTGAAAAGTTCTTGTAACAATGCTTTTGAAATGTCTGTTTTAAAAATGTAAAGTGAATTCTTATTTTTAAAATTTTTGGCTCTTAAAAGAGCCTTTTTTGTTTATTTTTTTTATTAAAAATGTATCAGTTTTAATCTTTTTATTCTAGTCTTTTGTTTTTCATTGGTTTATTTGATAAGAGATATTTAATTAAATTGTATGTTATTCTTCGAAACAGTTTGGTAAATACAAAGAGCCACATTGCATGCCTTATAGATAATAGTAGTTCTTTTTTTTTTTGTATATTCTTTTCCGCACAATATGTGAAATTTCTTCTTTTCTTTTCGTCAATTGGCCTAAGAGAAAATTTATTATCATTTGTCTTAATTTTTTTATTACTGAAGGCTCTGCAATTTTATAATTTAATTTTCATATCAGAGATGTTATCAATTCATTCTAAAATCTTTTAAACTGAGTTTTTAATTTAGTTTGGCACGACTTGAATATCAGAAACACAACAATATCGATGAGGCTAAAGAATAATTTTTTGTCAATTTCCTAGTTTGCTTACCAAAAGTATAGGTGGATGCCCTGCGGTCTCCTAAATCAACATATTCCACGTATTTGTGGTAATCTGCCACAATTTTTTGCAACAAAGTGGTTAATTTTTCTTTTTCTCATTCAGCAAAGTCACCATAAGATTTTTTTGGGTGTTTATCAACAAAATTTTCTTCATCTAAATCTTTCCTCAAATTCTCAATTTCTATTTCTGCGAGCAATTTCAGATTCATTTTAAAAATTCGAAGAAAAAATAAGAGAAAAGAAAATTCTATCCATCATAGACTGCATAAAGTCATCTAATTGAGTATTTTTTTCGAATTTGGTTGTTTCTAAAGGTCGCCAATGATAAGGAATTCGCACACAACTGATAACGTTGGCGAAAAATATCCCCACCCAATTACGGACAATAGAAGCAAAGTCGTAAAAAGGGTAAGGGAAAGTTGTAAAAGGATCTGCTGGGAAAAAAGGGGGAAAGAACTGTCTATAGATAGCTTGGTACAGACGTTGTACCAGAGCCGAAGCGAGAGACAAAAAATTTTTTGGTACGACATATGTACCGCCGATGTTTAAAGGTTAAATGTAACATAATATCATCTTTCTCTTGTGTACAGCTATTGAATGCAAGTCATGAGGCTCGAGTCGACTAGTGAAACTTTTTCAGCTCAAGGAACAGTTGACATAAGTCCATAGTGGAGAAAAAAAGATTATGATTTAATGTTTAAGTCAGTTATCCCATTTGTTGAAGTATTGTAACTTTTTCTTGAGAAAATATGCACTATGTTTCATAAGTCAGTTTTCGATATGAAATGAATTCCACTTTGTTCTAAATAATACGGCATAAAGAAAGATGGATGAAAGGGCTTGTTGCGTAGAAAATTCTTCGAGTACTTAAAATTATCGAAATCCTCTTTACAGCTCATCTAATCAACTTTGCTTGTAAACAGAACTTTCTTTTAGCTTATAAGAGATTTGTAAAAGAAGGGAAAAAATATTCGAATATTATTTGCAAAATTTGGAAATTGATACAAAAGATGAAGTGGCATTTATTAATTTAAAATTATTTGTACATTTATCCTTTTTAAAATCCTATTTTAATTCAATAAATATTAAAATATTTCATTTTCTGCTAGAATGAACTGAATAATTGTTTATTAGCTACTGTGTTTTCCAAAGAGAAAACATTATAAATTTACACTATTGTTTCGTTTAATTGT
Organism: Nephila pilipes; assembly: GCA_019974015.1. Lineage (NCBI taxonomy): Eukaryota > Metazoa > Arthropoda > Arachnida > Araneae > Nephilidae > Nephila > Nephila pilipes. The sequence goes on along the minus strand of BMAW01090315.1, from coordinate 17,855 downwards.
GTTCTCTTTTGTCTCTATTCCATAATTTTTAAGGCATTCAAGAATATTCCTTACGTTTCTAGAGCAGTGTTCTAGAATATTCTGATGTAATATGTAAATTCATTGTGTTCTCTGACAAGTAAATATGCTCTTAGTCTGTTAAGAAACACATTATTCGGATATTTATTGTGAGTTCAATTAAATATTCTCCAATACCTATGAGACAAAGTACAGATTAAAATGTGAAAGAAAGATTTTATTCCTCGAAAATATTGATGAATGTATTTTCTAATGCAAGTTTATGAAAGAGATTAAAACTTAATAGAATTAAAGGAGCATTTTCCATTACAATGAGAATTATATTTGATTTTTCTGCCATTTCATTACTTCTGTGTGTGTGTTCCGGAAGTTATTCGAATTCGAATTCTATTCAATAATAGGCAATTAATACTGCAAATGAGAGATGTGAAAGATGTCGTAAATTGAATTTGACTCTTTTTCGGTCAATGGTTCCTTTTTTCCTATTCGAAACAATTTACGCTCGAAATGTGACTCTTTAGATTTTCAGCAGTAAAATTAGATAAAGGAAGCAAATAAATTAAAAAGCTCTTCGAAGATAATTTCAAAAGGAATTAGGTATATTCGTTACTCAGTACAGACATATGTGAATCACTTTAGGTTAAGAAATATGATCTTTTAATTTCCTGAGCATTTAAATTGTTCTGATGGAACGAATTTGATTAAATACGATGCAAGATAATTTATAATAAACTTCTTCTTATTGATTGATGCTATTTTAATTATAAAAAAATGTAAAATAGCACACACACACACACACACACACACACACACACACACAATACTGGCACACACACACACACACACACACACACACACACACACACACACACACACAATAATAATATCAATAATATATATATATATATATATATATAAAGGCTTAATTAATTAAGAGGAAGAAAATTAGGCAAAATTCATTTTTTTTTTAAATTACGAGATTTAAAAACTGTAGGAAAAGTATAATATATATGTTTCATAAGTTACGCTTTTTCCGTGTATTCAATTTAAAATGATAAAAAAAGCTCTTTGTGTTTAAGTTAAGTAGACATTTTCAAATAAATCTGATTCCAAATAATTTAGAATATTGAAAAAAAATATGTAGCTAATTTAATAGAAATGTACACCCAGTTTTATGCCAAAATGATGAAATAATTACTTTTTATTGACTTTGAGGATAGTGAAAGTATTTAAGATAATTTTAGATAAAAAAACAAAGTTCTTTTTTGTCATTAAATATTTTTCGTTTAGTTTAATGTATGTCTAAAATCCAATATAACTCTTAGCATGTTGTAAAATAATAGAGAAAATCACAAAAAGATGCAAGGAAATCAAATGAATTTAATGCCACAAGTTATGGCATTAAAATTTAAATGGATTTTAAACTGAACAAATTTCAACATTCTTTGTACAGTTAAAAACGATAAGTAGAGTATATAAGAATAATGTAAGTAATTTTTTTTATATCAAGCTTTATTTTCAAAGAAAGACTACAACGTATAAAAATAATTTCTTAATGTAAAATAATGTAAAATTTATAAAAGCTTGAGGCGCTTAGTTAAGATACCTTCTAGGAAATTGACGATAAATTAAAAAAAAAAATTGGGTACTTATATATGAGATGGAATGAAATAGTAAATTCCCAAAAGTATAAATTATTTATTGTTTTACTTATAAAAAAATGTTTTTTAATTTTTTAGTCTATCTTTAAATGAAATCTGAATTATAAACATTTCCTTGTATTTATTAAATTATTTTGATACTGAAAATTTAAGACCAAAAAGCAATTACTTGAGTTGCACGTGTAAGCTAAAATTTCACCTGAATTAAGCGTTGTTAAGGGCCTCTTGGCCCCACCCCAGCAAAATTTCAGCTCGACTGGAATTCTCTAAATTACCCAGTTTGTCGAGAAGGGTTCATTGCTTATACTTTCCTTGGATGGCCGACAAATCTCTGTAAATGAATCATTTCCCTTGTATGAGTGTAACGTTGCAGGGAACCGTTATAGCAGGTTCGTAAGTATAGTTGCTGAAAAATAATTTAACTGAGATATATCAGCCCCAAATCGACTGATACAATATAATTGTTATTTCAATTTCATTGGAGTAAAAAAAAATTTAAAAGAAACTGAAATTCGAGATCAAGAAAATAAGTTATAACTCTTTACAGCATCCTTTGTCAGAAAAGTTTTCAAAATATATATCTAAATCAGAGTTATAAAAATATCAAAATATAAGAGTTGTTTCTTTCTTCCATTCATACTCTATATTGATAAATCGTAACAAAAATTGCTTTAATCCTAAAATCATATTTATTTTTTCTGGGAATTGGAAATCAGAGAAATAATTGTAATAGTGAATAGTGTGAATCAGGGAAATCAGAGAAATAGTGTGAATGCTAGTTTATATAATACATTAAAATTAGTATTTTTTTTTCTTTGAGAAATATAATAGAAAATATTTGCCCAGTCATCACGACAGGTGGCGTTGTTTAAAAGTATACATGTAATGACAGGGAGTTGTAAATGTAAATTAAAAAAAGATGTCTAAACGAAACAATGCTCTAATGTGTTCGCCAGATCCACAAATACTTCTGCAAATTTGAAAATTTTTTTTTTGCATAAGATAAAACTCTGTAACTATCTTTTAAGAATGGGTTATTTTTTTGTGACATCAAGAAATTATGCAAACTTTTATTCCGTAAAAAAATTTGGAACAGGTTAATGTTATTCATTTATCAACGGGAAGTTTAACTGATAATTGCAGTTATATATGGATGAATGAATGTGTGGAAAGAAAACCTTTTGTGCCGGTAAGTCAGCTTCACGAAAGATTAATTTAACATGTGGCGACAGTTTGAAAATATTTACTTCATTTCATTCCATTGTGTAATATTGATATAAAATACATTTTCTAAAAATTTTGTTTAATTAAATTTATATTTATCGTATTATTTTTGGGGGGTAAATCAGCCAGATTTGACTTTTGCTCTATAAGCCCTATTTTCTATCTCTACCTGGCCATTTTATTTTCTTCTATTGCAATTGTCCAAAAAGTTTAGATTTAGTTATATGTTTAATTATATATTACCAAATTAATTTCAGACGTATAAGAATGCTGTAATTTAGTGTATTTTCAATTCTAAGAGTGGTTTTATCGATTGCATGAATTCTATCTTTCCAGTAGGGGAGAAATGGATTGTTTTGGATACAGTGTTACATAATATATAAACACGTGCTCAGAAATACGAAGAAGTATTTTAAAATTTTAATCATTACTAAAAAATAACCTAGGTGTCTGGACGACATTCGTGCTGTATATTAGTTGATCTTTATTTCATGATCTTTATTTCATTTATTAGTTGATCTACAGATCAACGTATCAATACAGATACGATCGATGAGAACGTTTTTATTTTTTTATTTATTCTTTAATGCTATTAACACATCAATCAATAACTCCCGAGACTAATATTGAAAACAACATTTTTTTTGCAAAATTTTTTTTTATTCATCAACATAACACCTTTTTTTAATCACCTTTTAGGGTGATACAATCGTTCCAACGCTTTTCCAAATCTTTTTTTTTTCCTTTTTTTTTTTTTTTTCGCAAGAAATCTTTTTTGTTGCGAGTAAATAGCGATAAACAGCTTTCTGAATCATCGACTCGTTGCTGTTTTTGTTCCATCGAAAGCAATCGCGGCACCCACTTGGAAAAAACCTTTTTCACTTCACTTCAAAAAACCTTTTTCAGTAAATACACTTCCATATGATATCTGTGTCATCTCAGCAATCTCACTGAGCTTCACTTTACGATCTTTCATTATAATTTTTGTCACTTCACTCACATTTTCCGGTGTAACGGTTTCCACAGGTCTACCCGAGCGTTCCGCATCATTTTTGTCGGTACGACCACGTTTAAACTCGGCAAACCACCGACAAATCGTTGCTTTTGATGGACAAGAGTCCGGGTAACATTTTTCAATCCATTGTTTCGCTTGCACGGTGTTTTTACCCATTAAAAAACAATGTTTTATCAGAACACGAAACTCAGTTTTTTCCATTTTTTAAACAAACTACAAAACGACTTTACTCCAACCTCGATAACTCAGCTGTTTCTCGTCCGATCGACTTAGAATTTTGACACGTTTCAAGCAAAGGGTAGTACTCTAGAAAGACCTGGTTACTGGTTTACTACGAGCGCCTTCTCTGGGTTAGTCTCGGGAGTTATTGATTGATGTGTTATATGGCTTGAAAATACCACGAAATCTGTATACATAGGTTATTTGGAATGGTGACCTTGGTGGTATTGGCTTGGATTTTACTTCTGGCTATCAGGAAGGGGGTAATTGTTAAGAGCACGTGTAGCGGCGCGGCTCTTTAAATGTAATGACATGATTTAAAGTGTGCACTTGCTTTCGATTTGCTTTTTTTCTTTCTTGCTTTCTTCTTAGAAGTTCGAATGAGAATTTATAGATATTTATGTGGGTTATGGATAATTATGTGGGTGTGTTTTTATTTGTAGCGACAGTCATAACGAAAAGAAAATATATATCTGATACCGAGTTTAGCAAATTAATGAATGAATCTAGCAATGATGTTAGCAAAAATAATCAAAATCTGTACATAACTATTAAATGAAGAAAAGGACGAAGAAGATGTGGTCTTTGCTCAAAATCTTACGTGAAGCGTCAAAATATGACAAAATATGTTTGTAAGACATGTGACGTTGGGCTCTGCGTTGAAGAATTTTTTTTCATAAAAATACCTTACAGCAAAATAAGATTCACACACACATACACACACACACATTTTTTATATCTGAATATTCCATATAATGGTACATTATTACACTATGAAATTTATGTAACAAATGTAAATATATTTTGTATTTTCTTAAAAGATATGATTTTATGTATAAAACATACACTTTTCAATTAAATCATTTTTTCTACAGTATATATTAAATTTAATGCATTTTAAATTATATATGTAAAAACCAAAATATTCTAATGAATAGTCGATTTAGAGGAATTTTTTTCGCGAATTAGGCTTAATATCTAAAATCGTCAGGGCACAGTGTGACACTCCGTGGAAAGAAGCCGCGGGTCCAAAGAAGCACTTCTTTTTTCTCCCTCCTCCGGTGAAAGGGTTAATATTGGATTATTTGGTTTCTAGAAGTCGTCAAATGAAGCGATCCTCAGTATGGAGATGCTGAGTTCCCCAATGACGGCTTTCGAAGGAAACGCTGGGAGAAAAACATAATTCTGTAAGTAGGGAAGATATTAAATAAAAATAAGATAAGTTGATAAATAAAATTTAAGTATTTGCCTCAATTATTTCTTAGTAATAACGAAAGATGTATGGTTAGAAGAATAGAAGATAGAAGATGCTGGCAGATAAAAGTTGTTAGATAATTAGAAGATGCTGGAAAGAATGGGTGGACAATGGAAGCATGATGGTAGCGTTCGACTTAGGACCACAGCAGATCGGGAGGACAGAGTGATTGTCAGATGAGTTATAACAGCTTCTGATTCATCGTTATCAACCATCAGACGTACGACCCTTTCACAAGTGTCCACCATGACCATTCACATACAGCTGATAGAGCGAAATCTAGGCTCATACCGACCACTATACCACCTTCCACTCACGTTCGCACACTGTCGAGCCGGTTACAGTGATGCTTGACTCGATCAAGTTGGAATGATACTGATTGGAGACGTTTAGTGTTTAGCGACGAAACTCGCTTCCAACTGTGTTCCTCACGATCATCGAAGACGTGTCTGGAGACTCCCAGGACAGCGTGCAGATCCTGCTTTCACTATTGTACGCCACACAGACCCTTAACCGAGAGTTATGATCTGTTGTGCCATTTCCCTTGATAGACCTGTTTTGCAGTACCGTGGTCTTATTTTTCAGCAAGATAATTCCAGACCACATATTGCACGTGTTGCTATGAACTATCTTACATCTTGTCAAGCACTTCCTTTGTCATCCATATCTCTCTCCAATGGAGCATGTTAAGAATATGATGGGAAGGCGACTGCATTTACCAGGGAATGTTGATGACCTCGCCCGACGATTGGAACAAATTTGGCAAGAAATACCGCAGGAGACCATTGGGGAGCTTTATCACTGTATGCCACGTCGTGTGGTAGCTTGCATCCAGACTAGAGGGGTTGACCCCACCTTATTGAACTCTTTACTTTGTAATTATGTAACTCTGACATAAATTATTCAATTTTTCAGAAATTCTGTATTATTTTCTATTCTGTACATCAGTTTCCTATCGCTAAATTTGTCTCCATCGGATAACTCCTTCTTTGTTTGCCGTATTTGTTTTTGTTATAGAGTGTATATACATAACACTTTTAGCTGATAATGCTTATTTTTAGCGAACATTTTCATTTTCTTTGTAAAAGGAAATTATAGCAATTTGTAAATTGTAGCAAATGGTAAATAACAGGGAAAGCTTTATGATTCGCAGAAGCTTGCAAACTAACCACCAATTAAACTGTTCGATTTCGCGAATGTTTTGTGTGAGCTTATAAAATTTATTTACAATGTTAAATTCTTTTTTCAGTTATGTTATTCTGTTTGTTTTTAGGGAAAATTGTGTCATAGAAAAGATATTTTTTTTAAAAAAAAGTTTTTAATTCAGTGAAAATAAAGTAGAGAAGAAAGATTATGAATTAAAATAATACTAAACTTTTCCAAATTATAGCAATTAAAACATTCTTAATTTAGTTTTTAAAAAAACAGCAAAATACAAATTACTCCTTTTTAAAACATAAATTGTGATATAATTATCTAATAAATAAGTATGCACTGAATTAAGGAATTTTCTACGGAAAAATAATTTTTCTTTTAATTAATTTGAATTATTTATTATTATTATTATTATTATTATTATTATTCGAAGTGAATTACGCATCTCACAAAATTTAAGTATTAGATCAACAGGAAAAAATAATTATTTATAAGATATTGTTACTTAAACTGAATTCATATGTTTGGCTGGAACTTTTTTTTTCTATATATTGTGTTCATACTTCGATTATATTGCTAAGCGTTGTAGAAATCATGAGGTAAAATTTATACCAGCTCCTTAATATTCATTGCTTACGTATAAATAAACAAAACACGAAAAATTGTTTCGATCAACTCTAATTTTTCTATTAGAGAATTAGATTATGAAAGAGAATGAAAAACAAAAACAAAAAATTAACATTGGTAGCAAATTAAAAATGAAAATAAATTTCGGAATAGGTGCCAGTTAAACTTTTATATGAACTTAATCACTTGTAAATATACATTACATTTGCAATAAGTATTATATTTGTTGAAAATGTAATAATTATGCATTATATTTTATCTTTTTTGAGCAAATATGTTGCAAAGGATAAAAAGATCAGTTAATATTTATACATTCTCTTTCTCTCAACGGCTCACCTTTTTCAAGAAAGTACGATCATCATTCACGTAATGCACTCTAGAGATTTTCTTATTACTTACCTTTCGGATTACTGTCCTTGGTAAACATAGGTGACGTGCCCCTAGGATAGCTGAGTGACGTTATCTATTTTCGACTCTCTTATATTTCCGACTCCTATTTTAAAAAATTTTCAAATATCTACTTAGATATTTATCGCATTTACATCTTGCTTGGTGCGACATAATCATATCTGGCTGTTGCACAAATAAAATTTTCTTTTTACCAACACTTTCTCTCTCACTCTTCTTCCACACAATCTTCAAAATTAATATACATTTTCCACAAACGAAATTGAACTGGTTCCTTGGGCGTTGGAAATGGTAGCCTAGTGGTTAAGGCATTGGACTCACGGACGGTGATTTAGGGGGTTCGATCCCCGATTCCACTTAGACCCTCTGTGAAATAGGGGCTGATGCATGTTAAATGTGTCAGGACCCAAAGTCCTCTCATAGACGTGGTGTGAAAGTTAGGAGAGGGCTCAGGTGTCGTCCTTGTCTCTTGACCAAGGATCAGAAAAACAAGGTCCGCCACCAACAGCCATCTTGTGTCTTCTAGTGCGACGTTAAAAAAACCAAACCATCCTTAGAAAATGCCTCCTGCATTCGTTGTTAAAAATATTACCTTATTAAACAAAATTATAGATGCAATAAACCAATAATTATAGTAAAATGAAGTACTTCTAAGTACTTAATTTGTCTTACAAGATTTTTCTTACTACAACGCTTGCTGTATCTTATTTTTGTTTATACTTTGCATCCAAAACAGTATTAAATTCATAATACTAAACATAAACTGTACATTTAGAGTCTTATTGCAAATAATTACTATAACAAAATATAAAATGAAATTATAAATCACTAATTTAGTAACAAGAGATTAATCAAGCTACTATATATTTCATGTGCAGTCACATTCGCTTCTTTAATCTTATTAAAAAACATTTTCAGTTTTCTGACCAAGTCATTCTTGAATAAGGTTTCTACATAATAAATGCTATATTTTGGAAGCAATCCACTTTGAACATATTAGGCAGAGCATTATAATTAATTCAAAGCATTGCAGGTGAATATAATAGTAAAAACATTCTTATATAAAACAATAGTAAGAGCGCTATGTTACTATTGAACCCCTAGTCTTTTTTTCAATTTATCTGAATTCTTTTCACTCTCTATTATAACTAAATATGAATTATCTTAGTTTTATATTTAAATTAGAAAAAAAAACCATTAAAGAAAAATTCTCATTCCTTTGAGAATTTGAAAAAATATAAAATTAATGTTCTAAATATTCGGACCATGTCTTGAAATCGAAGATGCAAAGACACATAATTTTTAAATATAGATTTTCAAATTTCATTATTTGCTCTAAAAACGAAAGAGAAAATATAAGCTTTAGTCACTTATTTATGTTCTGAAAGGGATTCTCGCGCGTTTCTTACTCCAACTAACCTTTAAGGCTACTTTTTGATGTAACTTGATTTAAGAACTTCACCTTCTGTGTAAATTGTACCTTGTGTCAATCGAAATAGCTATTTCTAGAGACGTGAAATGAAAAGGAAATGATTCCATAGAGAGATGTGTTAAAGTACTGAGAGGAGATGGAAGGTGTGCTTTTTAGTGTTAAGTGATCTCTGAAAAACTGACTCAGATCCAGTTTATAAGTATTAATTCGGGATTCTGATCCAATTGTTTTTGTTATTGAGATAAATGGGTTTTTAATTATAATTTTGGGTTGAAGAGGTGAGTTCATTTCCTATCCGCATTCAGAATAATAGTTGTTCTTCTGTAATATAGAATAAAACTACTTTGGTTTTTCTTAACCGACTCTTTCGGGAATGAACATTAATCGAGTTTCGATGACTCAGATCCTAAGTGGCGATGATGGTACGTCAGAAAAGTGCCCATCATTACTCTCCTTTGAATTGGATCAGGTGTTCGATTGACAATCCTGCCGATTCAATTTTTCTACAATCTATGCAAAAAATAAGAAACATGAAGTAACTGAACAATAGCTAAATCTCTGTGAGACTTTGCTTTGTTGCATGTCTTCGACAAAGCAAATATTAAGTATTTTGTTGAAATTTTTTTTAACCTCTTTACTGTATTCCTACATAATTATTGATTACAGTACTTCAATGGTCTTGGCATAGATTTCGTCGAGTCACGATTCCGTTGAAAATTGCCGTTAAATCTGCCGAAATTTTCAGTCCTCGACTTTTCGTGGTGTGGAAATATGAAGAATGGAATTTCAGCTCATGTGTCGTCCGAATCAATTCTGAACTACTTGACAAATTACACTTAATTATGTCTTACTTATATTATGTCTTTATTGACATAAATGACACTCGTAATTCTGAACTACTTGACAGTAGTTCAGAATTACGAGTTCCGTTGCCAATAAATACCGGGTTACTTCTATTTGGGATGTTAAAAAGCATTCAAACTTATATAATTATTCAGATCTCAGCTTTGGCTTTGTGCCGCGTCTATTTCACTGGAATAAATTAGACTCCCTTTTTCATAATCCTACTTTCTGATCGAAGGCGTGAATGTCAGACAAGCTGTTCACCTCCTACCGTGCACCTCCTCATGTTAGTCTCCGTGTCATGGCATTATTCTGTCTAAGGCTTCGATTTTCCCTCCTCAACACTACCCAACTCCTCTGGCTTTCTGTGTGGCTTTTCAAATGTCTTGTTTCTCAAAGTGAGAATGAAAAGAGAAGTTGGATATTTCAGAATATAATCTGAAAGCAGATTCGTTAGACCCTTTCTATAACAAGCCTCAGGCAGTATTCAGTAGTGAAATTGAAATACGAAGGAATATTGCACAGCTGGAAGAAAATACTTCAAAAGGAGAATTCAGTAGACTGATGAAATCAATTTATATAAAACAGAAACAAAACCAGTTTCATAGACATTTCATTACATTGAGTACATTCTCCACAATTCTTCAAAGTTAACTCTATTTCCATGGTAAACACCAGCAAAATAAAACAAGCTCAAAAAGCTTCTATTTCTGCTCCAACCGTGTCTCTGGCATCCCTTGAAAGATAGTAATTTAGGCTTCATTGAACAAATAATTTTTTGTCTCCAACTATGCTTTCGCTTATGCGATTAGTATTGAAACATTTACATATGCCTAACATATCTGTTAAATCTTTGACTCACCCGATTATTGCAGGAACGTGACTACGTATATTGCGAGATGCTCGTTTAATTTTCTTCTATGGATTTTCCTAACATTTCCATGACTCCATGGAGTTTTTGTTTCCTTGAGATTGACTAATTTGGCATCTGTAGATCTAACGTCATTATCTTTATCTTCTGAATCGCTCGCTACACTAATTCTGTCTCCAAATCATCTTCTCTTTATGAAATGTGCTCTTCTTCCTCTGTATCACTTTCATCTAAAACTATGTCCTCATCCTCATCACTGTCACATAAAAGCATGTTTCTTATAAAGGTCATTAGGATTCTTCATATTGAATATTTTGCTTTACCCTACAGAACTAAAAGAAAAATAGTGGAAATAAATTACACTCTATAACAACAAAAAAAAAAAAAAAAAAAAAAAATACGACGCACCAAGAAGGAGTTGTCCAAAAGAGACGTAATTTGTGGATACGAAAATTATGTACTGAATAAAAAATGATTAAAGTTTCAGAAAAATTGAATGATTTATTTCTGAGTTATATATTTATATAATGATGAGCTCAATAAGGTGATGACCCACCTTTAGCCTAGATGCAAGCTACCACACGACGTGCCATAGAATGATAAAGCTCCCTAAAGGTCTTCTGCGGTATTTCTTGCCAAATTTCCTCCAATTTTCTCTCATTAACATTCCATAGTTGACATAGTCGCCTTCTTATCATACCCCAGACATGCTCTATTAGTGAAATATCTGGTAATAGGGGTGGCCAAGGAGGAGTTTGAAAAGCTGTAAGACAGTTCATATCAATACGTGCCGTATGTGGTTTGACATTATCTTGCTGAAAAACAAGGCCAGGTACTGCAAAAGGAACGGTAGCAAAACAGAATGTCGTCGACGTACAACTGAGCTGTAACTGTGCCTCTAAAGACACCCAAAGGGATGCGTCTTTCAAGGGAAATGGTGCCTTAGAACATAACTCCTGATTGAGAGCCTGTGTGGTGTGCAATAGTGATAGCAGGATTGGCACGCTGCCCTGGGCGTTTCCAGACAAGTCTTCGATAATCATCAGGACACAGTTGGAATAGGAATTCGTCGCTAAACACTGTAGGTCCCCAGTTAGCATCATTCCAACCTGATCGAGCCAATCACCAATATAATCTGGCTCGACAGTGTGCAGGTTGCTTAGCGGTCGGTACGAGCGTAGATTTTACTCTATCAGCTGTCTGTGAATGGTCATGGTGGACACTCGTGTGCGGGACGCATGTCTGATGGTTGATAACGATCAATCAGACACTGTGACTGCCGATCTGAAAATCACTCTGTCCTCCCTATCTGCTGTGTCCCTAGGTCAAACGCTGAATCGCCTAGTCAAACGCTGAACATCATGATGCTGAAATTTTCCATTGTTCACCCATTCTTGCCACATCTTCTAAGCGTTTCATCGCTTTTAGCCATATGACGAACGATTCTCCGATTTGCCAAACCCTGCCTCTTTCAATCCAATGATACGATCTCTTTCAAACTCTTACAGTTACTCCTAATGTGCTCGAATTATGCGGTGAGGTATCCTAAATCGCCATACAATAGAAAATTTGACTATCAGATTGAGAATCACTTCTTATAAACACATGCTGAGTACGCAGTTCTGATGCGCTGTAGATCCCACTATTCATTCATTTTTCACCAAATTTTATTCTTTTGGTGCCCAATGAAAAAATTTGGTGTCCTGAGGAAAATTCCAAAATTACTGGTGGTAATGTTTCGATTTGGTCGATTATCTCCAGAACTACTGTACAGATTTTAATGAAATTTGGTGTGTTCATAGGGTTGATATAATATAAAAAAATAACCATTTAACAATTATAATACACACACACATTCTTGTGTGTAACACTAATTGGAGTCGCAAGGTATGAAACAGCGGCTGCAAAATGGAAACAAAAAAAAAATGGGTTAATAGGGGGTATGACAGATATATAGGCCTCACGACGTGATTTTATTCTGGAAATAAGAAAATTTATTAGTTCATGTGGCAATTGGTCCTAATCGTTCAGCTACGCTGTTTTCAGGTCTTGAGTAGTTCTCGGAAGGAGTTTGCGAATTACAATTGTCCTCCCCAGAGCGTCTCAGGTATGCTCTCTAGTATTGTAGTCTGGAGATCTGACTGGCCAATCCATCCATCGAATATCCTGATTTTCCAGAAATTTATCGACCATCTGAGCTCTGTGTGACCTCGCATTGTTATCCATTAAAAGGAAATCATGACCAAATGGACCACTGAAAAGGCCCATATTGGGCTCCAAGTCTTCATCCCTATACTTCTCAAGAGTCGCACTGCCTCTTTGGGAAACATAGATTTGTGTGCTTCCATCCAAAATGATGCTTGCAAAGACCATGAAGCTTCTGCTTCTGTAATGGTCGTTATTCCGGACGTTGGAGGGCAGGTAGCGAGTCCTTGGTTCTTTGCATATGAAAGTACGGGGGAAATCACTGGTTAGAATGAACCGGGACTTATCAGTGAGGAGAACGATCACTCGTTGATTCATGCTTCAATCTATATGATCTCTGCATTATTTCATGCGGACTGCTGTGTTCGCAGAACTGAAATTTTATCGGTATCAAACATATATATCTATGTTTTACTGTTTACTCATTTTGTAATAACTGTTATACTCTCTTAATGGATTTTTTTCAGATATTTACTTTTCAAATTAAAAGTGTATTTAGTACACAGAAGTTATTTATGTACATTTTTATGCTGTTCAAAAATATATAAATTGATAATGTATTGTAATATTTAAGAGCTTTTTTTATCTGTCTGGATTATTAGACCTATGTGTGAATATGAGTTATTAAAATAATCAATAAAAAATGTTTGCTTTTTCGGTGAATCACTTTTTCAATGTTTCCGTAAGTTTTGATTTTATGGTATGAAACCAATAGTTATTTAATGATTTAAAATTCTGTTGGTGAAATTACAAAAACAAAATCAAAATTAGAATTCAAGTTTCTGAAACAATTTTTTTTAAATGTTAGTGGGATTTATATTTTTGAAGCAGCGAGGGGCATTAAACTAGAATTCCACAAAATGTGATTATGATACACATTTTTCAAAATCTATCCATCCATTCATTCATCCATTTATCTTTCAATCAATCAAGAATTCGTTTACAAAATCAACTTAAGACAATAAGCGATATCTAGCTGAAGATTTTGAATATGCATTATGTTACATTTAATTAAAGAATTATCTTAGTTAAAATATTACCACGAAATTTGGAATCACCGTGGTAAAAGAAGATAAACGCTTGTCTACAGAATAGCAGTTCCTGAGCTCAAAATCAAGTGCTGACAATATTAAAATTTTCTTGTTTATTTTAACTAAGCTTGATTGTTAAGTTTTAAGATAAGTTTTGTTTAATTGTTGTCTATATTTTTCTTTTCTATGTTATATGTTTTCCATATTTTTGAAAAGTTCCAGACTATTCTTTACCTTCTTTGAGAGCGTTTAGAAAATATCACATGCAGTATATAAATCCAGAGATTTTTAGCCAGCGAGAGTCCTCTGTCAAGTGCAACTACTTTTAGTCTGCTAATAAATCTCGTTATTCACTTAGATATTGTGTGTTCAATTTTTTCAATTTCGATGGAGGGGCGGGGAACAACGACTACTGCATTCTGGATCCGCACACTGCATTAAAAAGGAGTAATCAATTGCAAAATGTTTTTAATGAGTACGGCTTATGTTCTGCCTATAAAAGAGCAAATACCTCAAAGAAGAGGACAACGGAGGTGAAAACCAAGCTCACTTTCCTATAACACATCATCTGTGAGAGTCGAGATAAATCCCCATGTCTTTGGCGGAAAGAATGGCCAAGACCCAAACAAGTGGCTCAAGGTGTACAAACGAATAGCTAAATATAATAAATTGGATGAATGTTTCATCCTCGCACACGTGTACTTTTTTCTAGAGGGAACAGCCCGAGAGAACATTGAAAAATTTCTAAGATCTTAGGTCGACTTTAAATTGGAACTCACCAAAACATTTGGTGAAAGTATACAATCAAGAAAGAGAACAGAGGAAACACTCTAATGATGGATTCAAAAGAGTGGTGAAAACACTCAATCATAAATACAAAATGCATTGAGACTCTGTCATGAAATTATCCTCAAATGCCAGAGGATAAAAAGATGTCCCACCTCATGAAAGGTATTGAGGAGGAATTTTGTCAAGCTCTGCTGACAAAAACACTCACAACGATGAAAGAATTAGTAAGGTATTGTTAGTACTTAGAAGATGTGAAATATATATGAATTACCCGAAACAATACACATCACCTACCTAATTCGTCCGATGTTATCTTTAACTGAAGAAATGGATCTGGTCGATAAAATTCGGCAAATAGGCCGAAAGGAAAACCATCGGATACTTGCACCGAACGCAAAAATTCCAGAAAAACAACAACAATAGAATGAAGTTATTGTCGGAGAAGAAGTACAGGAAACTCTATCACATCTAAGAGTTGAAAATAATTAGACTGAATTTCGTTTTGAGCTAGACAACCATCACTTTATTCTACATTTGCGAAAAGATAGAAACATATAATTAAAATTTTTTCTATGCCTAAGGATCTTTGGTGAGCCGTAAACAACAAATCTGTATGTTTCCATTGTTGTGGACATGAATATATCCTTCGTTACTGCGCAGTCCACCGGGCTATCCGTGACGCTTATAGAACCATTAAGCGCAATACCATTGGAAGAAGAATCTTTTCGTTATACCCAGCCGAATAGTCTCCAGGGTCATCTGTCCCGAAGCCCACCTCTCGAACGATCCCTAACACGCCGCTGCGGATCACCATAGCAATATCGACATTTCAGCGCTTCACCTAACCAACGCAATGAAGAAAAAACTAGGGATCATGACATTCCAAAGATGCAAGGTTGCTCAAGGAAAAAAAATACTCAGCTCGCTACCAAGACCCCTGGAAAAATGTCGCAACTATTGCCGACAATCATCCAGTCCGTACTCTACTGGACACCAGGAACCGTGCAGACTCCATATATTCCCAACCATTATGTTTGGCCTGACCCGACAAAATAAGATCTGTCAACGGTTTCCAACGCCAAAAAATTTACATAATACCTCTGTTCTTATTACCACCATTTAATCCAATATTTTACTATCAGGCTTAAGCACACCAGGAGTTCTACAACTCTAGATTTTGTTGGGGTTCTGAAAAAATCACTACCTTTTTAAAAAAAAGTTAAAAAAAGTTAAAAAAAGCACTTTTTTAACCCTATTTTAACACGAGACCCTATTTATAACCCTATTTAACATTTCGTCGAGAAGGCTCCCACGTCCTTTACATAGAGATGCTAGTGGTAACGGAATTGGTGTAATTCTCGTACAATTACAATGTATAGAACAAGAGAAAGTTTGAGAGGCGATAGCATATATCTCCCAAACACATTCTAAAGCAGAGGAGCACTATTCCAAATTTGAAAGGAAAATGTTTTGCTGTCGAATAGGCTCTGCACAAATTCCAGACATACCTTTTCGGAAAGCAATTTAATGTCATGATCGGCCATCATACTCTGTGCTGTTTAAATAGCCTTACAGACACTTCAGGTAGATCACCAAGGAGAGCTTTGCAATTTTATGAATATGGTATGTCTATTGCATATAAAAGTGGTAAGAAGCATGAAGACTCTGACACCCTTTCTGGAAATTCGTTGGAAAATAACATTCATTCCTTTGAAGAGATATTTTTCATCGTCTGTTTCACGGACCTAGCGTTGAAACAGAGGAAGTATTCAGAACTAGAATGAAGTGATCTTATCACCGGAGAAATTGTAACCAATAAAAACTATGTAGGAATTATTTGATAGAATACTTTGTAAACAGATCTTTGATCAAAAACGGAAGTTGGGGTTACCGGTAATTCAGAGATACCTCCGCAAATATATACTCCAATATTTCCATGGTATATCTACAGCAGTTCACTTTGGTTTTGTCACACCGTATGAAAGCGTGAAGAAACTATTCTATTGGAACAATGTCAATCGCACTGTACTTCAATACGTTGCGAACTGCAATGAATTCCAACGAAGAAAAGCCTTTCCACTTCAGACGGTCAGTCATCCAGTACTTATCCATCCTGCAATCGCCCCATTATACCGGATCGGGATATAACTCCTCGGAAGATTTCCAAAGTTGCTGAGAGGACATAAATGGTTCATTGCTTGTACTGATTATTTAACCCGATATGCTATTAGGAAAATTTCCTATTGCTGAATCTACGGAAGCACCTAAGAATCTCTTTGAGGACATCAACTTAAAATATGGAGCTACAAGAGTCATGATTACAGACCTGGAACAATTGTTTCAATCGAAACTAGTTGTGGAATTCAATCACCTTTGTAATGTAACCCACCGAATGACGACAGCTTACCATCCCAAACTACTTGGATAACCGAACGTTTTACTAAGCCTTTAACAGACATGCTGTCTATTTAAGTCGAAGTAGGGCAGAAAGAATGACTCCTGCTACAATAAATGTGTAATAATATTCTGAATAAATTCAATTGATTTGCTTATTGCATTGTAAACAAGGGTGTGTTAGATAATGTAAATAAGAGTTATCATGCATTTTAGAATGTAGAAAGGGTAAAATTTGTAGAGGAAAAAAATTTATATTTCTTATATTTATAACTTTAAAATATAGTACGAGATTAGTTCTAATTAGAATAGTACTTGATAGCTTGTAACTACGTTTTACTGTATTACGACTTTTTATCTCGAATAAATTGCGTTTTGCTATAAAAATTTTGTGACTTAAGTGATTTATCCGTATTTAGTGTCTGGAATAGTTTTTCTTAGTTAAATTTAAATTGACTTTTTATAACTACTTTTTGTTATCTCTGATCACAACAAATATTTTGCTCATTAGTAATTGTTAAATTAAAAAATGAAATTCATTTTTATTGATACACTTTTCCATTCTTCTCCCTCTCCACTTTAAAATTAATATTTCAATTTAACTTAATCAATCAGTAATTTCTTAATTATATTACTTTTCAACTTTTTTATATTATATCCGTATTTTTTCTGTATCGATTGACTATTTCTAATATAAGATTATACACG
>BMAW01090291.1:0-20721 GCA_019974015.1 Nephila pilipes | reverse complement strand
GAGTTGCTTCTTTAAAACCTTTGAGCATTCCTAGATTGGAATTGATGTCTTGTTTCATCCGAGCAAGACTTATTAATTCCATTTAAAGGGCGCTCGGTGCAGTAAGCAATTAAGTCACATTCTGGTGGGATTCCGTCGTCGCTTTGTGGTGAATTAAAGAATTTGGAGAATGGTCGGTTTTTGTTGCAAATCGCGTTAAATAGATTAGATAGCTAGCAGGGTGCTTTTCATGGCGACTTGTACCCGGAAAAATGAATATTGCCAACCTTTTATCACGAGGATGTACTCCCAAACAAATGTTAAATCTTAAATGGTAGGAAAGTCTAATTTGGTTGAAAAAATATCTGGAATCCTGGCCTGTTATGAAGTTAGTTCTCAACCCAGTGAAGTAGATACCGAAAGGAGAAAGTGCGAAATTGTAAATATGAATTTAACAAAAGACACATACTAATGAAATGCAGAAAGAGCCTTTGATTATGATAAAATTATCCGAGTAATTGCTTGGGTATTAAGATTTATAAATAATTGTATATTAATTCGTGGAAAATGTAAACGCAATGAACTCTCACAATCTGAGATTGAAAATTCTGAAAAGAAGTTAATTTGTTTAATTTAAAGTAAATATCTTTCTAATTCAAAATTTTAAAATTCTATTATAACTTTTGTTGATAATGAAGGTTTTCATGGAGTAGAAACAAAAATAAGTAACCGAAATGATGAAAAAATTTTTATACCCAATATTCTTACCTGATAAATATGAGTTCACTAAATTGTTAAATAAAAATGCACATAGGAAAAAAATATCATGTTCGAATCCAAATGATGCAATGCCTGTTGCGGGGGAGAATTTGGATAATCAGAGTAAGAAGAGCTATCGAAAATGTTCTTTATAATTGTATTGCATTTAACCGCTATAAGGCTAAATCTATGTCAAGCGAACCAACGTCTCTGTCTCCAGATCGTGTAACTGATTGTTCATAATTCGAAATTGCGGAGATTGATTTAGCAGGGCCATTGTTTTGAAAAATGAATGCAAAGTATGGATGGTTCTGTTTACTTGCGCTGTATACCAGGCCATTCACATTGAATTTGTTAACTCCCTTTCTTCGGATGCCTTTCTTTTGGCCTTTAGACGGTTTATAGCTACACGTAAGTGACCACGAACGGCTTATTGTTATAATGGGACTAATTTCCGGGATTCTTCTAATGATCCATCAAAATTAAATTGGAGTAAACTCCAAAAGGAGATCAGAACTCCTAAAATATTTAGGAAATTTATTCCTCCAACCACGACTGGGTGGAGTGGATGGTGGGAGAAGTTAGTCCACACCATAAAGGATTTACTAATAGCGTAAATCTTTGTTATCCCATGATGAACTGTATACCTTAATTTGTGATTGTGAATCAATTATCAACTGTAGACCTTTGATATATGCTGAAGAATTGATTCCTCTTGCTCCCAGTATGTTCCTTATCAAGAACAGAAGTTCTAACACTGATGATGCGGAAGAATTTAATTCGAGGAGTCTGAAAAAAAGAATAGAATATAGTTGTAAACTATTAAAGGACTTACTCAATGTTTATATATATATATATATATATATATTATAGACCATGTTTATATTGATTTTTTTTTTTTTTTCTACTTCAAAAATTATTCAAGATTGCATCCATATTTGACAGTATTATGTAGTGAGAATTTTAAAATAAATCTTAAATATTTTAAATAAGTTTGAGGCAGCATCGACAAAGGATTTTTGATTTGCAAAACATAACTTTATTGAAAGACAAGCAATTAAAACAAAGGGAATTATTTTTAACTAATTCTATTCTTTACAGGTAATTGGTTATATTTGTGGACATTTACTTAAACAGTGGCTTTCAGATTTACACAAGACATACCTTGAATGCTTAACATCCGAAAAACATTTTCTAGTCATGTCTCTATTATTATTATTTTTGCGGTACAAATTAACACTCATTTTATGTTTTGCCACAAGATGAATAAAATAAATTATTTCTTTCTCTCGCCAGTGTTATGGAATCATAGAACTCCATTTATTTTCTTGACGAATGCTTTTATACGAAGTGGTCTCTTTATCTAACGTACTGAACAATTTATCCGAAACTATTAATTCTTTTAATGATTCAATATTTGAAGCGTCTTTCAATTTTTAAATAGTACTCCCACTTTGTAAATAATTAACTCGTAAATGGTACATATGATTCATAATTGTTACGTGTTTTTTTTTTTTTTTTTTTTTTTGTAAAAAATTTTATAAGGAACATTTTTGTCTCCAAATTAACGTTTTAAATATTAAAAAAAAAAAAAAAACTTCTGGTTAATTGAGAATTCTTATTGTTAAGTGTACGAATGCTTTTAAATTAAAAATCTAAAGATAAAGAAACTTGACTGCTGATTTCTGGACGAGTGTCCTTATCTTTCGCAAGCATTTTCGCTGTTTCGATATCCACTTTTGCTTTCTCTTATATTTTTACTAACTCTTCCTCTGTTTGAATTGATCGCATCACTATTTATAATACACAAATTTGAATTTTATTTTTGAAAACTTAATTTTTCTACTTATTTATGTAACTTCCAATTACTTTTAATTTAATACAATAGCTATTTTGAGGTCATTCCTTCCTTTTAAGAGAAAGGTGCATCATAAATTAAACTCTACCTTTTAATTTTAGTAATAGTTTTATTCATCCAAATACAAATTGCGCTGAATAAAAGGTAAACTCTTTTTCGTCGGAAAGAATTCAGGCATCATATAACTATTAACCGTATTATTTTTTCAGAAAAAAAAAAATGTTCAGATCTTTCATCTTTTACAGAATTTGCTCGATGTATTTTTTTTTTTTTTTTTTTCCAGTTTTTCTACCTTACAAAAAAAAAAAATGTTTTGAGCTTAACTTTTGTTATCTAGATTCCATCAACGCAGGCAATTTAGTAAAAACCAATAGTACCATGACACATATAATCACTTAAATTATTTGTCTCATATGCTCCGGTATTGTATTCCCTTTTATCAAAACATGAATTTAAAAATCCTGGAAGTTCTTTCCAAAAGAAAAAAACTCATTCACTCAAAATTTTTCATTTCGTGTACCATAGTAATTTTTATAACACACACACACAAAAAAATTATTAAATTATACGGAAGATGATCATCAACATTTCAATTTGAATTAACGAGAGAAAAATTTTAAAATATATAATTTTTTTAGAATAAATATATTTGACGATGTATAATTTTTATATTATTTTGTACAATGATGTATATTTTTGCTTGAAAGATTAAAAATAAAACCATTTCTGGAGTAAGTATATAACATTGTACTGTTGTTGAAAATTCTAAGAGGTTTTATGCAATCTTATAATACCATTACCCGTAAAAAATATTTTTAACTTGGATGACTGCCGAAAAGTTCTGATGTAAAATTATTTTTATGGATATCATAATATTCTTTAATCATTCTCCATATGTATATTCGAATTAAAATATACTAGTTTCTGAAGTACAGAAACGATCCCAACTTACAAACGATAAAGCGATGCATACGACAAATTACTGATTACATATTAATATTTGTCACTCCGCCAAAACATTTAACTAAGAATAATGAACGAAATAAAAATGTTTTTACAGCAACAGCTTTATTACCTATTGAAAATAAAGCTAAAAGCTATCTATACATATTTTATAATGACTCATTACATGAATCCTTGAAGTGTAGATTTGCTTTTTCATAGCCTTTGGAAAAAAAAGAAAAGATATTTTAATGAAAAATGGTTATTGCTTTCGTTGCATAAGACATTCTAATCATTTATCGAAAACAAGTAAAGCTTGCTCGGGATAAATACAGACATCAGTTTTTCTTGCCGTTTTGACATAAGAACGTTATTCCAAAAAAAATTTTTTAGTTAAATGTTTGATGGAATGACTCTTATGAAACAAGCGATAAAAAAAATAATTTTGAAAATATTGTAAGCTGAATTTAATTATTGTTACAACATGATGAACTTGATTAGAATTTTGATGTTTGAGCTTTCTCTATAACTGAAGGATTTATTAATAAAGAAAAAAAATACCATGATTTGTGCAGTTAATTTTTAAACACGCAAAGTGATATTTTTTATTGATTGTCTCTGTAACAGCTCTAAAAATCAAATAGTAACTTGCTTATTTGTAATTATTATTTAATGTGGTACTTAATGTTTGTCATTTTTCAGAAATTGGAAGAGAAAGCAACTTGAAGCACTTTTTTGTTGTTCATACACTCAAATAGAAATAGTTCAAATAAAACGATGATTTCAGTTTTCCCCCATTCGTTTACTACTAATTTATTTAATGATTGTTCAGTAGCATCACACTCTGAAGCAACAAGAAGGCTATTGACGACAGACCTCGTAATTTTGAGCCTGTGTTAAAGTAACGCGGACAACACCTGTCTGACATCTCCTCCTCCAAACTTTCCGACCATACCATGAGGCGGCAGACTTGGTACTTTTACAAATTCACAACAGTCAGATAGAGATGAGTGCCAGTCCGGTGGACTCTTTACTCAGTATCATATTGAAGGCTTGATTTTTTTAAAAAATTAAAACAAGCATATTCAATAGTGCTTAGTACACAAATGAATTAAAAAAAAAACATGAAAGAAAAGGGAGGGATATGGGGACAGGAAAGGAAATGAGCTTTAGAAAAATTGATTTTTTTTTAGATCTAAAATTTAATAGATTTAAAAAAAATTTTACAAATCTTATCGTAAGATAAGAGTATAAAAATATTTATATCATTTTTTTAGCCCCTCAGTGCCTTCAATAGACTTTCTAATCTTCAGCAAGAGGAGAATATTACTTTGTATGATTATTTTTTTTTTAAAATTTTTTCTATTATTCGTATTGTAAAATTACAATAACTAAAATAGTAATAAATAAAAAATTATTTAAACTTTTTTCAATGATGTGAGATCTAAAGAAGGAAGGTAAAAGTAAAAATGGCTCTTTTTTGGCTGGGTGCACAGCGGTGGACAGCAAACTAGTTCAAGAAAGGTAGGGATGACGACCGGATATTAAGCAGTTGATGAAAAACTGAATAGATGATGATGATGATGGTCTTGGAGTGAGATGGTTGACTTAGAAAGAGGCTATTTAAGGAGTGATAAAGGAATTAATTAAAAGGGTCTGAGCTGGAATGCAAAGTGTTATGGGGGAGTGAGTAAGTGAGTGACTGTAGGGTTTAATGGCGCAAGAGCCAAAGTAGACTACGCTGCGCCAAACATTCGTTAAAATCAATTGAAAAATATTTTAAAAACATAAAAAAATTATGCATTTATGAAACAGGATAAAAGGTAAAATTTCAAATTTCGTATAAAAGTCCAATATGTTTTAAGAAAGCAAATAAGTTATGGTGGGGTTTTTCCCCCACCAAGTCCGATAGGTTTAAAACTGATGAATGAAAAAAAGTCCGGCGATAAGGATCAAACACCGGAAAGTCAATTAAAATATGATGAAGAGAGTAAGGGACATGGCAGGAAGGACACTCGGGGGCATCTTCTCCAAACAAAAGATGTTTGTGAGTAAATCGAGTATGTCCAATGCGAAGGCGAGTCAATCTGACATCAGCTCTTCGCACTGGAAATACAGGCCATTCTCCAATGATCGGCTTCACCGAGTGTAATTTATTATTTGTCTGGAGTCTCCAAGATTCCTGCCATGCCTGATGAATGAGCATTAAAATGTGACGTCGTATGTCCTCAAATGGGACTGGAATGTCGTATGACTGAAAATGGACAACAAATCCTGCAGAGGATTCGTTGTCGAACGTGCAGCCGAATCCGCTTGTTCATTTCCTAAAATACCTACATGACTAGGTATCCAGCAGAATTTTATAACATAACCCCTGCTATAAAGCTGGCAAATAATGTCAGCAATTTCAACCACAATAGGATGACTTCGATCGTCCAGATGTACCAATAATTCCAGTACGCTCCTGCTGTCAGTATATATAACGAACTTTCGAGAACTGGATTTCTTGACTCATTTCAGGGCACTTTAAATGGCGACTACTTCGGCAGTGTAGACACTGCAGGAAGCGTCGAGCCGGTAACTGTGCCTGATGTCATTGGAAACGACACCACAGCCGACGTATCCAGTTCCTTTCGATCCATCCGTGTAAATAGGAATAAAATCCTCATACTGACAGCGATGGAAAGCAAAGATTCTCTGGAGAACAATGGGACACGTGTTGGATTTGCTGATTAAAGCAAAAGGGTTATAGAAAGTAAAACTTGGCACATTCCAAGGAGGAAATTTAGTAAAATTTCGTAGTTATAGGGGAATTAGATGGAAATAATTATTGCAAGATTAGTAGGGTTCCATTGTTCTGAACAAAAATTAGTTGGGCCCTTATTAGAGGGTTACTATGATATGTTAATCAATTATAGAATCTATTAGAGAGACAGTTGATATGTTTAATAATAGGAGGGATATTGAGATCCTTGTGTAAGACAGAATTTCTAACATACCAAAGTGAGTTAGTAATCATGTGGAGGATTTTATTTTGAAGGACCTGTATTTTTTTAATGTGGGTAGGTGCGGCAACGTCCCAAGTAGGGGAAGCATAAAGAAGGACAGGGCGGATTATTTGTTTATAGAACTTTGTTAGCAAGAGTTAGTACTGAATTTGTGCTAATTAAAGGTACACAGTTATGGATTTTGGCCCAGCATTTGTTAATTATTGATTGGAAATTAGTGTTTACAGCAATCCTCCAGAGTGTCATCCAATCCTCTATTTGTTTTAGATGATTTTGTAATTTAACTATTACGTTAATTGGACTATTTCTATGCGTGAGGATTGTTGCATCATCTACGAATAAACAAATATTATTGTACGGACTCTGAGTTAAGTGATATGTAAATAAATTGTAGCAAATTGGAGAAAATACAGACCCTTGATGTTGACCGGTTTTTATATAGTATATTGTAGAGAGAGTATTATAAAGCTTAACTAGGAATGTTCTATGTTTAAGGTAGTCATTTAAGATAACTATTATGTAGGGAAGGGGAGAATTTAATTCGATGAGTTTGTAGATCAATCCAATGTGCCAAAGGCGAACGAAAGCTTTTTGTATGCCAAGGAAGATACCTGCATTGATTTATTTGGAATTAAATCCTTCAGTAACGGTATTCAAAGCCCGTAGTAGTTTATGGGCAGTGATGTGAGTCGTACAGAAGTCGAATTGTGAATCTGGAAGAATATTATTATCGGAAACAGAACTGAGTATTCTGGTTAGCAGGATTCTTTCAAAGATTTTAGAAATAGAATTTAGTAGGTTGATGAATGGATGGAATGGAATGGTTTTGCCTGAGTTTGGGGAAGAGAATAATAGTTGCATGTTTCCATTTTTGTGGAAAATGCGGATTCATGAGACATTTTCTGAGATGAGTAAGTGCTTTGGGAGGAAAGAATTTAATGGCCTGATTGTGAATGTCATCTTCTCCGTGGGCTTTCGCTTTGTTTTACTTTTTAATTATGGTAGCTATTTCAGAGGGGGAGAAAAGGAGGTGGAAGAAATTGTAATTGGTTTGGGCATCAAGATAATTTTGAAATATTGATTCAGCTTTTTCAATGTGATCATCATCATATGGAGTTAGATTTTCCTGGAACGAGGATTCAAGATTATGGGCAAGCAGATAAGCTTTTACTTTATCTGAGAACTATTATTGCATATTACTCTGGTGGGTATTGTAATATTTATTGCAAAGTTTTTTGTTCATGTTAAAAAGAGAGTTATCTTCTATATTAATCTGGTGGAGTACGTATTCCCATTTTTAGTTTTTAAAGGTATTGATTTCAATTTTAATTTCCTTTTTGAGGTTATTAATTATGGGTTTCAAAGGAGGGTATCTGGTGTTTTGTCGTTGTTTTCTGTACCTATTTTTCTCTTTAATTAGGTCTCTGATATGAGGGGGGAGTCTAAGATGGGGAGTTTGGATGGATCTGGTATTACTCGCATGGTTAATTGCATTTTTGATACTACTAGTAAACAATGTAATTGAATGGTCTAGACAGAGATATTATTAACAATGGGGTTACTATGTGATATATAGAATTTCTTGATAGCGGAACCAATTAGTAGTTGTGAGAGTACGAAGGGGGAAAGAGAGAATTTTATTGAAAGAGATGTCTATTAGAATAGGGTTATGGTCGGTAGTTAGTGCATTAACACTTTCGATATTGTAAAATGGTATGTTTTTGAGGATAGCAAAATCTATTATAGAGTAAGTATTGCTATTGTAAGGAAAGTGAGTGGGTGTGTCGGGAGCAGCTATTTGGAGGTTATTAGTGATGAACATAGCATGAATAATTTTACCTTATCTGTTTGCCCTGCCTCTGTTACAGGTCGGATGTTTTTCATTAACATCACCTATTAAAATTCCAGTGGGGTTGTCTGAGAGGATATTTATTAATTAATTATGGATGAGGAGATTTTGGTGGGATGGTTTAATTGTATAGACTGTGAAGTATTGGTTGTCTTTGGTATTGATATGAATGGTGGTATTTTCATAGGTGGAGGTATTATTAATAACCATATAATGATGTATCCTATTTTTAATTAAGATTGCAGTGCTTCCGCAATGATGGATTGATCTGTCAGAACGGTATATATTATAATTTGGAATTTTAAATTTTTCAGAGTGCTTGAGGTGAGTTTCCTGGACTCCTAGGATGTCTGGGTTGTGAACATCTGTGAAATTTTGGAGCTCTCCTATTTTTGATTTAATGCTTTTTGCATTCCAGCTTGCAATCAGGAGGGTTGGGGGTAGTTTATTTAGCATATTACATTTTAGAACCAGATGGACATCATATTGCAAATGACTTGGAAGGATTTTTCATTTTTTGAACATAAATCAAGTTTATTATCAACGAATATTTGTCCTATTAATTTAAATTTTTGGTAAGTTTCCATTATTTTATTAAACTTAAAATTTTTGAAAATTTTTTTAAATTTCATTACCGAAACGAAGACTTGAAGGTTGGCTGTCATTAGTGGGTGGGTGTTTTGGTCACTTTGGCTATTGCTGTTTTTGGTATTTTTACATCGTTCTTCCCAGTAGTTGGTGGGGTAGAGGGTTTGAAATTCATAGGATTTTCGGGGCAACCAGAGTAATTTGCTGTATGATCTCCACCGCAGTTACAACATTTGGGGGAGAGCTTTCAAGAGTTTTGCTGCAGCTATGAGTTGGATGATTATCTCCACATTTCACGCATTTAAACTCTCTAGAGCAGAATCTAGAGTGGTGAAAATAACTTTGAAAGCGATAGCAATGATTGGGTGTTTTTATTTTATGGAGAGGTTCAAGTTTAACTGAAAGGTATCCATTATTATTGATTTCGAATTTTTTTTTGTTGTTTTCTGTTTTTGGAAGTGTAACTAAAAATAGGGGGAGTAGTAGGTTACTTTTTTTTTGGATCTTAAGTTATTACATTCATTGACTATGAGATTATATTCAGCTGATTCCTGAATTATTTCAGCATGAGAATAATTAATGGGAAGGCCTTAAATTATGCATTTAAGGATTCTATCACAAGGTAATTCGAATGTGTGAGCTTCTAAATTCCTCTCTTAAACATGATTTAGGATTGCTTTGAATGCTTCAACAGTTGCGGGGAAAATTTTTGAACTATTTTTTATAGTCGCCTCTGAGCTCGCATTTTGTCAATTTCATCATATTTTCAAGAATTGCTCTTGGATCTTCAATATTAGCTAAGATGATCGGGGGAGGGTTTTTTTAGCTTCCTCTTTCAATACATCGGGGAATTCTAAGTCTTATTCATCATTAAAATTAGTTTTTTTATTTTTAGTTTTGTCACTACTTACTGCTTGAGAATTGATAGCGTCCGCATCAGAGATGAAATCATCATTGCTCTTGTTGTCTGAATCTTCATCAGAGAGCTCAGAATATAAGTTATTTAATGTAAGGTTAAATTACAGTTTTTAAAATTTTTTGAGATCGTATCAGTAATTCCTTTGGGAGGGTTTAATTTTCTTTTGGTTTTTAATTCGTGAAGTTCATTTTCTTTTCTTACAGTAATGATAGTAGGAATTGATTATTAATTTTTCAGTGCATTTTGAAGCGGTTTCAGAAGCTAGGTTCCTAAGTAGATTTTCAAATTGTTCGTTACCTTCCTGTTACGATTTTTCCAACTGTTTTATTTTGAGTTCTAGGTTGGAGACAGTAATATTTAGAATTTTATTTTTAAGATGATTCATAATATCAACTTGTGTTGTGTTTTCTATTTCGTTTGCTAGTGTTTTAAGAGTTTCGAAAATATTGTGTTCAAGATAAAAAACAATCTATATATTCACTAGACGTTATATCATGGAAAATGACAAGAAGATGCAAGAAAAAACTTGCATGAAAAAGTCCTTATGAGAGTCGATGGAAATAGATTGCAGTTGGCTCACAACATGTGTAAATTGGACAGGCCGGCTGCCGTCGAACTCTGCCTTTCGAAAGGGTCAAGATTACCGTCGAAGCATGTGCATGAGCCCCATTATATGTTCAAAACAGCAAAAGAAGTAAATTGTATGATTTATCAAAACTATGGGCTCTCAAAAATTAGCAACTAGTAACTTTTTAATAAGTTAAAGATATCAGAGTTATTGTGATACGTATTTTAGTTACCATAAACTATCAACTATTTAATATATTGTGGTGGGAAATTCACATGACTTAATTAAAATGAAATTGTATTGCATTTTCTGCTTTTTTTTCTTTTATTATATCAAATAAAAGCAATACTGCGAATGATGTAATTAAGAAAACTACTACCCTTATTTTTTTTAAACCTGTAATTTTTCTCCTTGAGGAAAAGAAATTACTACTTGGTATTTCTGATTTTACCATGTTACCCAACATATACATATATATTATTTTTGTAATAATATTTAACATACAACTATAATAATTACATTTCATATTGTATAGAGAGCGATCCATCACACACATTTTTCGCATAAATATAATTTACCTGTTATTTTTTACAAATTTTGATGCTTCAGAAAGTCTTTCACGACTGTGATGCAATTATAATACAGATAATGTAACCACAGATGTAATATGAATAAACATTTGTTTCGGTTGTCTTATCACCAGAAAGTTTTTTTAAAAGAAGAAAAAGTTCTAGCACTCTCATTTTCTAGCCATAATCGAAAGCTTAACTAATCTTCAAAATTTATTTCATTCGTTGTCATATTTATTCCATGAACTTCTTTTCCATGTGTACTGTGTCAATACCTAAATTTACAATTACACTCAGGATGTGGACAAGGATAAGGCAAAGTTGAATGTGAGCATCGTTCAGTATGTTTCTGTAATTTTGATAAATATGAAAAACTTTTTAGATTAATACTACATTCTAATACTGCTTTTTTCCCTTCTTGACTGATCACTTTTTTGTCATTCTTATTTTCAACAGCGATATATCTATCATACGCAGATTTTACGGTGATTAGAAACAGTTTGTAAAGTAAAATGTGTATTTCAACACAATATGCAGCATTTTGAATATTCATAACGAACAAGATCACCTTCAATGTGACTTCGTCTTTAGTAAATACCATTGTCACATTTATTCAACATTTCATGCACGTTATCACAATCAAAACCTTCCTCCTCGTTTAAAATGATATTGCTTTCAGCTATATAAATTTTAAAACATTTATTCTTGACTTTGGATTATTGATTATACTAAAGATTCACTTACCTTATATTTTTGTAATTGGTCAACTTCGTTCGTCAATTTTGATCCCTGGGGGGGGGGGGGGAAAAAAAAAAGTGGAAATTTTTTTAAAAAAAAAATTGGTTAAAAAAAAAAACTGGAAATTAAAAAAAGCAGGAAATTAAAACACACATGAAATCAATCAACAATAAAGAACAGTGAAATAAAAATAATACAACATTATAATTTCAAGAAAATAATCAGTATCAAAACTAGCATCCATCTATAAATACAACCTCACTAGACAAAATCTTTTATGAATATAATATAGCTTGGTTCAATAACAAGCAAAAGAGGCCAGAAATAATGTATCAGAAACCATTGAATCGTTGCCACTCAAAAAAGGGTGCATTACACGTCCTGATTCCTAGTGAGCATTACACGTTCTATAAATATTAACATCGTCCACTCTCGTATCCACGCTTACGGAACTCTTCCGATGCTTTTTTACATATTTTCTTCCATTTATTATTATTAAACTAGACATTCATATACAGCAAATAAAAAAACTCAGTAAGTTTATCAAAACATTGTGTTTCATGTACAAAAGCATTCCAAAATAAATATAGTTTATGTTTTATATAATAATCGCAAGTATGTGATCATCAATGTATTATTTACTACAAACGTATTGCAACGAACATAAATATATACTCCATTGCAAAAAATTAGAATCTTTTATATTTTTATTGTTCTTAGGAAAACCAAAAGTGAAATAAATATCATTAATGTTCCATATTTTAAAGTTAATTTATACACAGAAATATGCTAATTTCTTTATCATTATTTTCTTAGTTTTATTCAGAATAGTTACAAAAATAGAAATAAAATAAGAAATAGTTTTCAAAACAAAAAATGCAACACAAATTTAAAAACAATAACTTTATTAGTATCATACCCAATCACAAAATAAAAAATTACAGTTAAATAAATTTAAAAAAAATATTTTTAGGTATATCTTGCATATATAATTATAGATAAATACATACACAACATAAAATTAACGATAAAATCAATTTTCACCATGAATTTTCTAAATCTGAATTTTAATTAAAAATTTTAATTTTTCTCACATATTCAACATGAAACTTAATTTTTAATTCCTTTAAATCCAATTACTCAATGAACAAAACGCAGTTGTGGGCTGGAAAAAAGCCGTTGTAATGTCAAAAAGTATGCTCCCTGATATAGAGATTAAGGACCGTAAAGCTCAGGTGCTCCAGAATCATCTTGTCAACCATAAATACATGAAAATAAATATATATATTCATTAAAAATCGGTCCATGGATAAAAATAAAGCAAGTTATTTAGCTAATAAATTATGTAATTTCCTTTTCTTTGTTTCAACTTTTTTAAAATTTCAGGCCATTTTAGCCTAGTGGTCATGGCTTCAGATTCGTAGCAGGCGGTTTTCTTTCAGTCGCGGATTCGATCATTGGCCGTTAAAAACCCGCCGTGTAGCCGAGGCTGATGCATGCTTAATCGGACGAGGCCCAAATTCCACCGGTTGGCGTGGTGTGAAAGTTAGGAGAGGAGGCATGCCAGCTCAGGAGTCGTCCTCATCACCTGACCGATTCTCAAAATTACGAGGTACGTCGCCAATAGCCCTCGTGTTGCTTCTAGTGCGACGTAAATAAAAATTAAACTAATACTTTTTAAAATTTCATTTCCTTCCTACAATAGCTATTTAATAATGCATTTGAAGAAGTGTGGATAATATGCTTTAAAACTAGCTCAGAAGCGTAATCACTGTAGCAAGGTTCATCACATAAAAAAAATTAATTTGAATTTATCAAGCTAATGAATATTTCTGAGGCAGTTTGACGTTGATTATTTTGTGTAAGTAACATATTTTTATAATCTTTTGAAAGATGTTTCTGAACTGTTAAATAAATGTAAAGTGCTGCTGTGACAACATCTGGGGTAGGGCACAATAAACTTCCTTTGTCTATAGTACGTATTAAATTATAATTAGAATTTAGTTAAAAAATTTTATTGAGAATAAGTGATTTGGAACAAAGGTCACATTTTAACTTTTTAAGCACTGCTCTTGCACAAACACCAGCTAAATATGTTAAAGCAGGTAGATAAGGCTCATTACCGCAAAAATCTTTTTGAGATAGTGTTATATTAAAATCATGTAATACTAAGACTCTCTCTCTCTCTCTCTAATTCTCTCTCTCTCTTTACTGAAGACTAATATTCGTGCAATTAAATGACTTTAAATGCACGAATATTCTAAATCTATATCTTTCAACTTGAGATGCCCATAAGTGTTCGAAATTAAAGTTAAAGGTAAAAAAATTTGCATTCTTAGTTTAGCTTCCCCTTCATAAAGCAGTCGAATTGATATTAAATATTGAGAACCTGAAAGTGTCCTATTTTTCCAAAATGACTTTCCAATGCAACTGTTTGGATTTTCCTGGGAAGAAAATACTGAAATTTTAATTTATTTATACAATATTTTGAAAATTCAAGTAAAGCATATGTTGTATGAATAAAAGCAAGACGTGATTCTTTAGTTAGGATTCCAGTAGTACAATTTTTTTTCCTTCCACGAATCTAACCGTAACAAAATTTTATATAAGAATTCACACCTTTTGTTATCTGGTGATAAAGTAATCGGTTGTTGATAAGGATCACGCAAATGTTGTCCCTTTAAAGGTGTTTTAACATTAACAATTTTCTTCCATGTACAAATCAAAGAAATAAAATTTGATGTTGTTTCATAACTAATTAACTTATGTTGCTCTCCTAATTGTTGAAGCCCCTGAATAACAAAGTTATTAAATATCTTAAGCACAAGTTTCACATTTTGTTTTTCAAGATTTGAAGGTCATAAAGCTTTTAAAGGTAAAACATAAGCATACTTTACTAAATTATTGTTTTCCATGTCACACAGTCGCTAAGTGCAGAGAAATTTGCTTCTAATGATGGAAACTTATTATGATCTTCAAAATCTGGAAAATAAAAACATTGTGCTGCATTTTATGATTAATCCAATTGTTACGGATACACTTAAAAATGTGAACTAAATCAATAACCAAAAATAATGGTTACAAGGATCAGAAGGATGTAGATATAAAACGCTCAATTTGGGAGGAACAGAAAAGTTGGACATTGCTCTTCGATTTATAGAATTATTGTCAGAAACTACGCCTATAACTTTGAATCCTCTACCATCAAGTTCCATGATAGTTTTTTAATAACAGCAAAAAGTATCCATCGACTTTTTTCACCGGAATTATATGAACAACTTCTTTAAAAGAAGACTGAATCATGAAAACATGATGAATAACGGCTTGTTCACTATCATATGCCATCCCAGGAATACTCCACCCACCCCCAAAAAAAGAAAGAAAAAAGAAATCTAAATGTGGTTTTAAATGAATTTCATCAATCATCAATAGAACAGTTTTGTCAACAGATTTTAGGCTGGTTACTTTTTTTTCTTCTTTCACGTATGCTAAAAAGGTTTCATTCGATTGTTCTGTTTGAGGGTTAGTTTTAAAAGAACAAAGTTTTTGTAAAGTTCTGGGATGTAGAATGTTGGGCTATCCTGAATTTCTTAAGAATTTATAGGCATGAGGAGATATTGATTGTAATATTTTATTTAACTATTTTTATTTAAGAAACTGACATGAAGAAAAAGAAGCGAATGTATTTTCAAATGTTGAATCGAACTACATAGAGTTAAAAGTTATTTGCCGACTTTTACGTTTCTTGCTTAAAGCTGTATTTTAAATGACTTTCTTAATTATGCATTTAAGTTTAATCGTGAATTTAATTGGATTTTTGTATTTAGATAGTTATTTAAAAATATTTTTGAAAAATAAGTAGCGTATTATACTTTCGAGAAAATTTCCTATAATGAAAAAGTCGGGAAATGTAACATACTCAGAACTTTGGAAGTAATATACTCAAAAATTTTCTTTCTTTCTAAGAATGATTTTATATATATCAATGTAGTTTTCTTGCATTTAAAAATTCAAATAAATTTATAAAAGCTCATTTTCCAAATATTCTCTCTCTCTGTATATATATATATATTGTTAGATTCGATTTTAATTTTTCAATTTTGAAGTTGTAACATTGATACACAAATTATTACTATGCAAAAATACTTAAAATATTTTTTTTATATTTTATAAAAGAATACAAATAACAGGTCAATTGAAAAGTCGCCGGCCTTCCATAGTAAAACACATTTTTTTGGCAAAATTAGTTTTTTTTTATTCAACACAATTCCCTTCAAGGATGATACACTGATTATAGCGACCCTCCAACTTTTCGATACCATTTTTGTAGCACGATTTGTTCTTTTTGCTTCAAAATAAGCCTCAGTTTCGGCGATCACCTCTTCATTCGACGAAAATCTCTTCCCAGCGAATATTCTTTTGAGATCTGAGAACAGGATATAGTCGCTGGGGGGCCAGATCTGGAGAATACGGTGGATGAGGGTTCGTAGCCCAATTCATGGATTTTTGATACCTAAATATTCGTAAATGATATGATGTACACTTTCAGTTGATATCTTTAGAGTGTCTGCTATTTCATTCAATTTCAATTTACGGTCATTCAAAATCATTTTGTGGATTTTTTTTTAATGTTTTCGTCGGTAACAACCTCTTTTGGGCATCCACTGCGTTCACCGTCTTCGGTGCTCATTTCACCACGTCTAAACTTAGCATACCAATCCTTGATGGTTCATTTTCCTGGAGCAGTGTCCGGAAACTTGGCATCAAGCCAAGTTTTTGCTTCAACTGTATTTTTTCCCTTCAAAAAGCAATATTTAATCAACTCGCGAAATACCTTTTTATCCATTTTTTTCGCAATAACAAAAGTTGCTTCACTCAAAATGCTATAATTCACAAACTAATGATCCGACAGCTGTCAAATTTATACACGCATATTTTGAGGGTTAGGGCTAACTAAAAATCACATGGATTTAATTCTAGTAGGGCCATCTATGTGTCAGGCCGGGGACTTTTCAATTGACCTTATAAGTATTGTAAATAGCTCGAAAAATTAAATAAATGTATCTGCATAATTCATTCATTTTTAGAATTATCGGTACAAATAAACTCCTAAATAAGTGTAACAATTCATACGTTAAAATTTTTTTTAGCTAAATTTTGAGCTTTCGAATAAATTCAGTAACCATTGAACAGGAAATGATGTACCAGATTTTTCTAGGTCTCACTTCATTCAAGTACAACTTTTAATCTTATTAAAAAGAACTTCCTTTTTTGAGTGTAGTTATTTGAGCATTAATAAAAAATTGTTTTTGTGCTTAGATAAAGAGTGTTTTTTGTATTAATTAAGCTTTGATAAATATTTAATGTATCAGAATTAGAATGTAATGAAATTTCGAAATGAAGATATGTCTAATACTGTTTCAAAATATATTCCCAAGCTTTTTAAATTATTTATTAATGCAAGTTAAGAAATTAATATTTTCTGGTCCATTTTGTAAAAAAAAAAGTGACATTTGTCAGTAAAATAAGTTAAGACCAAAATTTTCCTAAAGATAAATAATACAACATAACGTAATTTTTAATAAAATGTATGTTTATAAAAATCCTAAAATCTGTATTAATTCCAGTAATTGGTAAAACTTTTGTTTCATGAATTGCTTGTCAGTGTTCCAGACAACTCTAAGCATTAATTTGAAAAGAACAGATATTTTTGGTGATTAAATTTGTTATTCTCGTGCATTCTACAGAATAATATTTTATTATTTTCATAACTTTTTTGTTTACTAGATTCAACTGATTAGTTTAATTTCTTTTATGTGTTGTGATACAATAACTTTTTTTTTTTCATTTCTTGTGGGAACTATTAATT
The DNA here is from genome assembly GCA_019974015.1 of Nephila pilipes. Classification (NCBI taxonomy): domain Eukaryota; kingdom Metazoa; phylum Arthropoda; class Arachnida; order Araneae; family Nephilidae; genus Nephila; species Nephila pilipes. The sequence continues at coordinate 3,075 of BMAW01090291.1, read as the reverse complement.
CTGATTAAAAAAATATCGAGTGCCTCTGTCGAAGAGAACAATACAGAGTATATTTTTAAACATTAAAAAAGTTAATCTAGTAACATTTATTACAAAACTGCTGAAATTGAATACTACTGTAAGGGTATTTAGAGAAAAAAAAAATTGACTATTCACTTTACTCGAAAACCGAGCCTTTTAGAACTTCGGTAAACAACTATTTAAAGTTAAAGGATGGCGCATCACAATATATTAAGGGATTTCAAAATAAATGGTGTGATATCCTTTTAATTACGAGTTGAAAATTTAGTTGAGATGTATAAAGACCAATAAATCATGCAGATGATTATTTTGAATGAGATACATCAATATTAACTATTTATAATGTTATAATTTACGTTAAATACTTACCATAATTATTACAAAGAAATATTTTGACACAAGATTTATTTTGTATGTTGTCGGAAATGCCTTCGGAAAAAGTAAAACCTAATTCCTTCAATTTCTTTAGGCTGCTTCAATAGTTGAAATTCATAAAACAACACGTGAATATAATTTCTGTTGATACGCATAGATAATGAACAGAAATCGCTGTAAGAAAACCAGGTCGTATAATTCACCCAAGCATCATTTACTTTTGTTTAATAGCTATCCAAAAAGAAGTTATACAACGCTCAACAACAACAACAACAAAAGCTATTAATTTTTTTTACAGGTAAAATACAAAACAAAGCAACGTGAAAAGGTGCTTTGTAATTTAAGATATAAATTGATCAGTATAAGTACATAAATGTTCATTGAGATTATATGAAATATTGTTTCTTTTATATTAGTAAAAAACTTTCTTTTCATTTAAAATATTTTACGGTTAAGAAACTTTTGTTAAATTCTGTAATTCATATATTTCCTACATAATTTTAACAAGGCAGAAGCTGCAGTTCTTACCATTTTAATTTGTGAATTTTTCAGCTTTAAAAAAAAAAGAAGGACTTGATTAGCATTACTCAGTTGATTAGATATAACTCAGTTTTTATTTCAAATACTCAAAAACTGTAATACTGGCAATACGTAATTAAATCCATTTATAAAATCTTTTATACTGTATTAAATTGAATCTTGAGTTAACATTTAAGAGTACGAACTGATAAAATATAACTGTGTGATTTACTTTACAAATATAAATATGACTCACTTATAGGGGGGGGGGAGTAAGAATATGCCTGTAAATAACAATAATAATCACACTTAGATAAGTGATATAGATTTGAAAGCATCTATTTTGTTGTTTAGCAAGTTAACGTAATGTTAATAATGAATTGAGAAGAAAAAAAAAGACATTAAACTGCATATATAATTAGAAAGTGGCTAAAATTCATTATCTTACCTAGAATACGAGTACAAGATACATTTAATTTTCAAATACTTGAAAATTTAATACAAAAAAAAAAATAACCTATACTACTTTTTGTAATACGTATTTTCATTCGATTCGTGAAGCTTATTTTTTTATTATTCAGAAATATTCATATTGGCCATAAAATATAAATACATTAAAAAAAATTCAACATGAATCACAATAACTAAAAACTTATTCTTGAAGCGAAAGCAATGGTTAACGTTTCTCAAATACAATATTTTACTTAATTCTTATGAAAGGAAATTTATTAGTTTGATAGTTGTCCTCAAAACTATCCCATGTCCGATACAGTAATGATCATAACAAGTTATAGAATAAAATTAAAGAATATCTTTAAATATTTATTAACAATAAATTTAAAATTAAGTAATTGAACTTCGTGTTTTGTAAGAAACTCAAAATTTACTACATAAACAAGCTTTTCAGATTATTACTTTTTTACCGCTTTTGGTTCTGTATCGTTCTATCATTTCCTCTATTTTAAATTAAAATAGAAAAAATGATTACTTATCATTGCTTCAATTTAAATAAAAGTACTAAGATTGTTTATTTATTTATTTGAAATAAAACTGCAACATATATATATATATTTATGAATGAAAAAGTGCTAATTTTTGTGAGTAATCCAATACCCGTAATAATAAGTCTCCAAGATTTCGGTATGACGAGGTTCACATCCAGAGAAAAAATGAGATATTTGGCATCGTATTCAAAAGAGTCGCGAATTTTGGCGAGAGAAATTTTCGGCTGTGTAACCCTGTAAACTGCTATCCCCTCGTTGCTTTCCTCTCTTTTCTTCGCGAGCAATCGCCCTCTCTTTAACGAGTTCCGTTGTTTGTATATACTACCATCGAAGGAAAATTGACTAATACTCTTTCACTCATGGATGTGTAACATTTGGTCCATACAAATCCCAGAACTGTGTTAACTCATTGAAGATGGTATGCAGTGAGAAGGAAAGAGCATGAATTCCCGCATATTTAATTATGACTTAAATTTCCCTCGTCGATAGTTGGAAAAATAAAATAGGAGAACTAATGTTTTCCGACTTCAGAGTGTTAACAAAAATCTCATGAATTCGTTAAAAAATAATAGCAAAGTAGACAAAATTAAACAAAGCATAGCAGACTGCAGTAAAGACTATTTAGTAAAAATGGAAAAAAAAATCAGAGCCTCATAATATTTACGGAAGTATTTGGTAATTTGTACAGAAAAAAAAAAAACCCATCGAAATGTATGCAATAGCATTTTTTCTTTACTGCACACTATAATACCATCGTAATAATACAACAACGGGGAATGGATAGAAAATATTTTATGCATGAGAAGTAAGTAGAAAAGTCTTTTATTGAAGGTGTGATTTTGAAAAGGCATTTAAAAGTATATACAGTTAAGAAATCATATTCTTTCCTGTTTGCAACAAAGCATTCTTTTACTCAAATGATTTTCTGTGTGTAATCTTAAGAGACCTAATGTAGTTATGATTTGTAAGAAATGATTTTCAGATAAGAGTACATAAAAATTTCATTTGTATATTCATGTAATGGAAGAATCTCATAAGTGTGAAATTTGTAAGGAGACTTTCTCGATAAGTAAATTATTAAAGAATCATATGTGTGTACATTTGAGAGAAAAGCCTTACAATTGTGAAATATGTAAGAAGTCTTTTTCACGAAAAG
>BMAW01090282.1:403730-443026 GCA_019974015.1 Nephila pilipes | reverse complement strand
TGGTACTTCGTTACGCCATTTGAAGAAATAAGGAAAATGTTATGAATCGTTTGCAGTAATCGAGCATATGACCTCCTAAAACAATCTAGTTTCTGAATTATCGTATGGGGAATTTTCAGAACGCTATGTGTTTTGGGCATTTCTATCTAATTCCGTGAAAAGTGGTATTCTATAACGACCAAATTATTTTTTTTAGAAATTAACTAGCATGATTAATTTTAATCCATTCGCATCATAATTTACTCCCCTTTGAGACCTGTAAAACTGATATCAATTGTGTCCAGTTGCAATGGTTCTTCTCTTATTAGATTCGCACTTAGGAACAACGAACCTCGGAACGTAAGTCTTATTGGCAACGGACCTCGTAATTTTTAACCTTGGTCAAATTATAGACGACACCTGAGCTGACATCCACCCTCTCAACGATCCACACCACACCCTGGGAAGGACTTAGAACTTCGACAGATTTAACGTGCGTCTCCCCGCTACAGGTCAGGTCTTTTCTTCAGGTAGCAGGACTCCAATTAACGACCATTGGCTCGTGATCATGACTGCTCGATTACCTCAGCCGCACGTCACATAGTTGGCGAGTTGTTTTACTATCGTCACAAAACACTACAAAGCAGCATAAGGGCTATTGGTGACGGACCTCGCCATTGAATCTCAGTGTGTGACTTGGACGACATCTGAGCTGCTCCTCCTTCTAAAATGTTCACTCCCGCCATTGGGAAGACTTAGGACCTCGACAGATTTAATGGGCATCCGCCACGCTACACGGCGAATCCATAGTGGTATCAGGGCTCAACCGTGTTCGCGAAAAATAGACAAGCATGAGTCCCGTGACCATGGTCACTAAGTTATCGCGGCTCCACGTCACACTGGAAGAAAACAAGAAGTCGCAATCTCTACTTTCGGATAGGGCCGTTACTGATCCGTGTTTCAGTAAATAGTAACGCGTATGCATCAAAACCTATGATGGCCTACATATCGAACGTATAATATACTAATTATATTTGACATTCGCTAGCTGTTCTAAATAAATCTCTTCTCTTGCATTCATTTTATTGTCAGATTTATTTATTTATTTTCTAACTAACCCGTGAAACATCCCGTAAGTTTTATCTCCGTCCATCAAAGCCCAGCACATCGTTACACAAAAACCATGTGACGGAGTTTTTTTTTTTTCTTTGCGAGGTGATGTCCGCACGAATGCGTTCATCGGTCACTGGATATAACTGGCCCATTCAAAGTGTTTTAGGAGCAGCGCGACCTGACTGTGTCACTCCTTCCACTTCCTAAACATCCCGGTGACCTCCTCTGGAAACCGGTCTCATCTTCCCGGGAGAAGGTGTTGATGAGAATGTGGGTCACGGCTGAAGTGGAATCCGATTTGCCCCTGAAACCGCTTCTTCTCTTTCCTCCCATCCCCGTGGGAATTTTTCTTTTCCTCCTTGTCTGGGGATGTACCTGTTGAAGCTTCTTTCGATAATCTGGAGAAGGAATTCGGCACCAACAAAAAATTAAACCGAATGGAATTTCTGAACGGTTTTTTTCAGGCACTTTCTTCGCATAAAAGAATAGGACCCAAATGTGGAGCATGTTTTCCGGGTAGAAAAAAAGGCCCCAGGTCGTAAGTAATTAGATAACTCCCCAGTGACTAGTGTCCCATGTCCAAAGACTACAAAAACGGATTTATCGCTTGACGGAAATTCTCAATGTAACTCAGTCAGCACATTTTGCGTGACGTCATCAAAGCACAGACAATGACATATGAGGGACTGTTATAAAAAGTTTTAATTATTACTAATAATCGAGGTATTTGGATAAAATTTATTCTACATAATTAATGCTTGTATACATAGTGTTGTACATTACAACACGTCATGTAGATTGTTTGGTTTTCGAGAAGTCGTTGATTGAGTTAATCCGCAATATCGTGTAGTTTTAATTATTTTACCAGGGTATCGTAAGGTTTTGTTATAACAAAATAATCCAGAGAGGAATTTAATTTTTTTATATTATTCTTAAGACTTCTCTACATAGCTATACACCTGACTAGTATAATTCTTCTAGCATTTCTTGACGTTTCGAAGACCGCCATTATAGAAAGCGCATACTGAATTCTACCTTTTCCGTACTTAGATTTACTTCAATGACTACATGAAATCAAATCAATCAGCATGAATATCTGTAACTTGCAACATTGCGTACAAAGTTAAATTAATATGCAGAATAAATTTTTATCCAGATATCTCGGTTATTTCTTGGTAATAATAATAAAAACACAATACTGAGGGTTACTTCTAAACATGGCTTCTCGAAAACAAACAATTCAACATGAAAAGCTGTAATTTACAACATTACGTGCGAGGGATATTTCGAGAGTAAGTTTCGTCACTTTTTTTAAAAGCAGATGGTACAATAGGTGAAACAAACAACCACCGTAAGAATCCACACCAGTTCCTGGTTCATCGACTGAAGTAGCGTCAACAGAGGAGGAATGACGCATGTCCAGAGCGACGAAGAAGAGAGAGTAGCAAAAGATCAGCGTGCTCGAGAACAAATCAGGGTGGCAGACAGATGTGTTCTGACAAAATGGAAGTGCTTACTGTTATCTAGTATGAATGGGCACTTTTGACTAAGCACCCATGAATGCATACAGACCGTGTATGAACAGATCATGCCTCGTTAAATGTTTGGACGCTGGTGTTGCATGTTCCGTGGAGGAAGGCAGAGTGTGGAGGATGAAGATCGAAGTGGACGTTCCTCCACATCTACGAATGAAAACAACACTGCTAGAGACTACATGGTGTTTGCGGATAGACGAGTAACGATGTCAGACGTGGCGTCCACACTGCGTATTGGTCGCTCTCAGATCCATCCGAAACAATACTGAGGTGGAGTAGGCAGTGCTACAATTCCTTGCATCGCAGGGCACCGAGTTTTACCACAGTGACCTCTTCAAACTCATTGCCCACTACGACAAGCATCTCATTGTCGATTGCGACTATGTTGAAAAATAGTGCAAAGTGTATAGTTTATGATGACATGGTTCATGTATTTATAATTTTTTTTTTTTTTGGCAATAAAGTTTCCATGTGCAAAAAAAAAGATGGAGCTTACGTTTGGAGCCTTCCTCGTCAAGCATCCATTAATATGCAGAATAAATATTTTCCAGATGTCTCGGATGTTTCTTAGTCACAATCAAAATGTTACGATATCACCGAGTACATTATTGTATTATTTCCGTTACGAATCGATCTTCCTTTTCCCTCGACATTCACAATAGTTTCCCATTTTCTCTGAAATATTTTTAATCCACTTAGGGTAGTCGAAATATCAACGACAATGAAAAATGAGTTTTTAAATAATCCTCGCTTTTTTTTTAAACAAAAAGCAATGGAAGTCCTATTTTAATATTCAGATATCTCTATATTTGTGTGTCTGTTTAAAGAGAAATACGATTCCACATTTATAAATATAAATGAGAAATATTAACAATCAGTATATGTATTTACATTTGTTGTGGAATTGTAAAGAATACTTATTAAATTCAATACACTAAACGTAGTTATAATTTCAGAAAATAAATGTAATAAAATTTAAATTTTCTTACGTTTCAATTTTTATACAAATAGTATGCAATACTCAAGATTTGTGAGAATTCATTAGAAAGAAAGTATTTTCACTGCATAGTAAATAACTTAATTTCATAATATGCAAAGTGTCATCAATATGGAGAAAGCAGATTTTCAAGAAATAGTATATCAGAAACTTAAAACCACATTTTGAGAAAAATTTGAATACACATGTTTTTTCTCTATGATGTGACATATTTGCTTACAGTTTTATAATTCAGTTTTCGAAAGTGCTGTTTATCAAAGTCTCATTGATAACATATCCCAGGAACTGTGTGAGGCGGCTCTCTTCAACCACGACAACAGAAGGTAAAACGCCGTAACAAATAGCCCAAGCTGGAATCTCCTTTGGCTTAGTTGATAAGAACACTGCAAAAAGCGACCGGGCACGTTATTTTTGACCTTAAGACTGAAGTTTCAAAATTAACCAACCTCCCCCGACACGGGATAGAAAAACGTCCCTCAAAGTAACGGGAAAGCATTTAGCTGCCGAAGAATCACCGACATGTTCTCTATTTTTTACCCTATAATTTCCATGCCCACAGTAGCGTCAGTGCTTTTCAATCCGGCATTGGATGGTTTGGTGCATTCTTTAATAGGGTACCGATCAACCCGTTTGATTTTGGACTTTTTCGTATGGATTCGAGAGTACCTTCACCTTGATCGTCATGTCACCACACAGCACTGCTCGTATTCTCTCCCCCCTTGTGTAAATCACAATTACCAGTTTTCTTTCCAGTATTCTTGTTTCCTAGTGGAATATCACGTTGGCACAATATTGCAATTGTGTAACGTACAGTGTACTGAACATCAAAATGTTTTTTTTAGCCCAGAAAATATTCTTCAAGGGATAATGAAACAAATAAGGGCAAGCATATGAGTAGAGTAATTCTTCACAACTTGTCTTAACTATCACCGCATTGTTTTAATTACCCGTGTGGTGATCGGGGGTGATAGAATAGTTTTACTGTAGTTAATGTATGTGGTGACTAAAAAGGATGCCCAGTGTCCACGGATATAGCCGGGCACCCTGCCCCTGGGGATTATATCAGGGGATGGATACTCCAGATTGGGGTACCTCAGGGGCTTACCTTCTTTAATTAAATACGGGCATCATGACCCCTAGTTATCTTTTCCTTTCCCAAGGGGTTTACTGTTTTTGGTAAACACGGGCGAATGCCCCCCCCCTCCCCGGGATACCCTAGAGATCCTTCTCTATTTTCAACCCTCTTTCTTGTCAACCATTTTTTAAAGTCTTTCTTCGGTTCTTTCCACGTCTGGACCACAGTTATATCTTACGTGACGCAGCACACCCACATCTGGCTCTTGCGCCATTCATCTTCACTTTCACTCACTCACTGTATTAATTTTCCCTTTTGCGCAGTGTATCTTATCAATGGAAGAATATGTTGAGTTAAATGAATGCTCATTGTTAGAATACAGTTCTGCATTTGCTAGAATGATGAGAAATACTTTGTCGGATACTTATATTGACTGCATAGGTTTAGATTCTGCATTAACACATTAAATCTATGTGATATTCGTTAAAAATTTTATAGATAGTGATTAATCTTCGGTATCCCCGTTAAAACTATGTTTACTCTAGATACTCCGGCACGACGGTGGTCCCGAAGGTGCCGGATTAAAAAACGCTTACTCTATTAAAACTCGTCCCATTAATAATGGCAACAATTTGTCTCTCGACTGGCTGTTCATTAACGTCGCACTTAGAAGCAACACGAAGACTGTTGACGACCTAATTTTGCTAAGTTACGAGGATACTAGAGTTGGCACCTCTTACCAAACATTTACAACACACCAATGAGAGGACTTTGAGCCTTGACAGATTTATCGTGTATCGGCTCCACTACACGATGGTCTTTGTTGGCATCTAAACTGAAACTCCCAATTCAACAAAAACAACACCGGCTGTGAATTGGAGACCCATGACCACTTGCCCACTCGGCCGCAGAAATTTGATTCCCCATAAAACTATTAGTTATAGAATTTTAGTGGAAGATAAAGTTGCATTTTAAAAGTCACATAATTCGTACTATTGTGAAAAAAAAGTTCGTTATTCCACTATAAATTTTGTCGGAATCAAGATTCGAAATCATGATGAATACCACGATTCTGTCTACCCGAATCCCTGAGTTACGACGAATCAAAATTCTTTTTATGAATAAACGTTACCGTGCAGCCATTAATTTCAAAACACGTCGGAACAATTTTAAAGAAAAAGATAAGTCAATTTATTTACTAAATCTTAATCTCTTTATCAACTGAAACTAAGAAAGAGACTTTACAAAACGGTCTGTGATGATTTTTCTTTCTATTCTTTATTAGGGTTTGTTACGGAAGAACGTTCATGCAAGAAATGGCGATAGCCTTTTTATGGTAACTAGATTCTTATTGATTTTAAGTTCAATAATTTTTTCATGGTTTTTTTTGAAAAAATTCCGAATACGGAAATATTTGAAAATCCTACAAAGCATGTGAAAATGTATTTAAGAAAGTGCGTAATAATCAACTATATATTTAGATTACGTTTTTTAGATTACTATATATTTAGATTGCATTCACAATTTGTTAAATTTTTAATTTGGGAACAGTTTTTCAATGATTACTGCGTCATTTTAAGTTCGAATTTCTTAATATGTAATTTCACAGTCAAATGGAACATTTTTTTTACATCCTATTAGTCATTAAATTCGAGGAATTCAATTTGGATCATGATCTCTTTCTTGTGAAGCATTTTTAGAACATAATTATATTTTTAAACCTAAATGGCTGCATTAAAAAACGTGAATAGTTTTAAAAATAGTTTCAAATTCCAAAGTGAATAAAAAAAAAGATTTTTTTTCCCTATTCTTAACAAAGTTACTGGAAATGAAGGTCATTGATTGCTTTTAGAGAAAGAAACATTTGAATTCAAAAAAAGTTTCGAATTCTAGTAGCCTTGTCCGTTCTCGCTGCTGAAGCTTGAAAAACTTGTTATTCCAAGAAAAGTTACACTTGATTTAAACTTTACATGAAATGACAGCCGGGAAATTTGTCTAAACATAATTTTTTTTATGAATAGGCGTAATGACTAACAGGAGCTCTTGATGGTTTCCAACAGGTTATTGGCTAAGTCCAAGGTCCTTCTACTGTCGATGTGCGATCACCCATTGCCCATGCATGTGCTTCCATTTGCGCACGAGACTGTTGTAGTAAGCTCTCTTTTATCCGGCACTTTCTGGACCACAACAGTGCCGGATTAGCGATTTCCTGGTAATATCGAGCGTCAATATAGTTTTAACGGGTATACCAAAGATAAATCACTCCAGTTATAAATGTTAGCAATTAAAGCATACATGTATTTAATATGTTTACGCACACTCTGAACATGTGCAGACGATATAAATATCGTACAAAGTACGGGGTTATTCAAAATAAATTCACCCGAATTTCAAAATTCGATATTTTCAAAAATAAATGACACAGAACGATAAGTAACACTCGAATATAAATGAAAACTGTGGAACTTTTATATTGGGAAAAAGAGATGTCCCTCGCGAGCTCTTCAAGCTTTCGCACGCGGAGCAACTTCACTGTTGGATCGGTGATTTAATTACACAGCTGGCCACCTAAGACAAATGATATGACCCCATGCGATTTCTTCCTTTGTGGATTGTAAAAAGATCAAGTGCATGCACCATCATGACCCACAGATTTCTTTGAACTCAAGCAACGGATTTCTGCTGCAGTACAATCCATTTCCACCGACACTTTACGACGCCCCTAAGGGTGGGGGCACGGACTCGCGGTTGGCTGATTTCATCCAATCGTGGGTTCCGATCTTGATACCAGTAGAAATCTATCGTGTAGCCGGGGCTGATGCACGTTAAATCTGTTAGGGCCCAAAGTCCTCCCATTGGCGTGGTGTGAAAGTTAGGAGAAGGGAGGTGCCAGCTCAGGTGTCGTCCTCGTCACTTGTCCGAGGTTCGTCACCAATAGCCCTCGTGTTGCTTCTAGTGCGACGTTAATAAAACCAAACCCTATGGGGGGCGGGAGTGCGTGTACCTTGACCGGTTTAATGTGCATCATCCCCGCTATAGTGGATCATTAGTGGCATCAAAGCTCGAACCCAAGACTCGCTGGAAACAATGCGAGTTCGCGACTAGGATCACTAGGCTTTCGTGGCCATGACGGTAGTTGAAAAAAAAAACTTTTAGAAAGCGAATAGAATTGCAGAATAAGCATTATGTGAGTGTGAGTTCACTAACGGATTATATTTCAGTTGCTATTAAGAAGCATTTGCTAGGCCAGGAGACATAGACTACTTTTTTCGTATCTCTTTACCTTTAAGTTAGTCTTTTTAAAAATAATTACCGTCCTTTAAGCAAATTTTTATTGCAGTATATGACCAGATTTGGCTGTTGTACTATAAGCCTTCTTTCACTCACTCATTAGGCCTGGATCTGAAGTAAAGTTTTTTCTCCATCCAGAGCGACGAAGAATGTATAAATAATCCATTTACATCCACGTGAAATCTGAGACAGAATGGCTGGATATATAACACATCAATCAATAACTCCCGAGACTAACATTGAAATCAACATTTTTCTTGCAAAATTTTTTTTTATTCATCAACATAACACCTTTTGTTAATCACCTTTTAGGGTGATACAATCGTTCCAACGCTTTTCCAAATCTTTTTTTTTTTTTTCCTTTTTTTTTCTTTTTTTCTTTTTTTTTTCCTTTTTTTTTTTCGCAAGAAATCTTTTTTGTTGCGAGTAAATAGCGATAAACAGCTTTCTGAATCATCGACTCGTTGCTGTTTTTGTTCCATCGAAAGCAATCGCGGCACCCACTTGGAAAAAACCTTTTTCATGCTCAATTTTTCATGAAGGATAGTAAATACACTTCCATATGATATCTGTGTCATCTCAGCAATCTCACGGAGCTTCACTTTACGATCTTTCATTATAATTTTTGTCACTTCACTCACATTTTCCGGTGTAACGGCTTCCACAGGTCTACCCGAGCGTTCCGCGTCATTTGTGTCGGTACGACCACGTTTAAACTCGGCAAACCACCGACAAATCGTTGCTTTTGATGGACAAGAGTCCGGGTAACATTTTTCAATCCATTGTTTCGCTTGCACGGTGTTTTTACCCACTAAAAAACAATGTTTTATCAGAACACGAAACTCGGTTTTTTCCATTTTTTAAACAAACTACAAAACGACTTTACTCCAACCTCGATAACTCAGCTGTTTCTGGTCCGATCGACCTAAAATTTTGACACGTTTCAAGCAAAGATTAGTACTCTAGAAAGACCTGGTTACTGGTTTACTACGAGCGCCATCTCTGGGTTAGTCTCGGGAGTTATTGATTGATGTGTTATGAGGAATCTCCAATCGAACTGTCGTGTTACACCTTCATACAAGGGGATATCGCTGATGAATTTTTCGCTATCGGGTTTTCAAGAGTACCCAGTTGCACCAGGTAAAATTCCTAATGACTTTTGTCACGACTTTTAAGTGCCCTACCAGATTTTCATCAGGGGTCTTCCTGAGAAGTACAGAAACAAATTGGAAATCGAACTGTATACGAAAATTGAGTTATCGGCTTGCCTTTCAAACGCGAAATTTTTAATTAACAAGAAACAGCCTTCTCTTTACTGTTCTCGCTAGTAATTAAATCTTATTAATAATTTATGCTTTTGGAAATTATTTTTGAAATAATTTCGCGTGAGAAATAATCAAAGTGGACGAAAATCAATTTTTTTAAAAAAATATCTAAATAATTAATGGGTCACGACAAAGAATCCTTAAGATAAAAGGGTCATAGGGGGAAAGTTTGTTAAACATTGGAAAAAATAAATACTAGTATCTGGGCTTACTGGGAATATATTTGTAAATCGTGCAACTCACCCTTTGGTGCGCGTCTTGCATAAAAGCCGCTACATTGATAACTTTAAAGTTTTGCGGAGAACTTATTTATATATGAGTTTCTGTACACTAAACATTACTAAGCTTCCAAAAAATAAATTTAATAAAAACCAAAAAATTTTTTTTCATATGTTTCAAATTTCTTTCTTAATTTTTATACAAATGTTCCGTAATATCTGAAATTTTGAGGGTGTTTTTTTAAGGAAAAAAAATGAATTCATTATACAGGAAATAATATCATCGTAAAATGTGGCCGCGGTAGTCAGGGTCGGGCCGGTCAGCGATGCTTTCGTCGAATTGTGGGTTCGAGTCCTAATGCCACTAAAGACTCGCGGTTAGGGGAGCTGAGCTGACCATTAAATCTGGTCGATATATCAATTCCACCTGTTAGTATGGAGGGAGGTACCAGATCAGGAATCGTCCATGTAACTTCACCGAGGCTCAAAATAACGAGGTCCGTCGCCAATAGCCTCGTGTTGCATCTCAGTGCGATGTTACACAAGCAGTTAAATCATCTAATATTGTAGAAAGTATCACGCTATAGATAAAATATATTTTGAGGAACGTGTACCAGAATCTCTCTGTCTAAAACCCACATATTGAGAAAAACGCAAATAAGGATATTCTACTTAATGGAGTGGCACGTGTGTTTAAAATTAAAAAATTCGATTTTCGAAGGTTTTGTTTATTAAATTCTCATAAATACTACATTTTTGGAATCAGATAACAGCCATTTTATTTTTTAACAGCAAAATAAAAGAAAAAGACTGAAAAATTTGAATATTTTATTGTCCCAGTTACCTTAAGAAATGAGGATGTCCATTACTATTTGGAAGGGAAGGGGAGATCTACCCCGTCCCTTACCCTGGGAGGGAATGACACGTGACAAAAAAAAATCGTCCTTCCCGTGGAGAAATGTGTCCAGAAATAGCCGGAAGGTCACCTTCCGAGATCCCAGGAGGCAACTTGATCCGGCCGCCGGACATCTGCGCATCAAAGGAGGCTTTGCTCATTAGCGACGGACCGGAAGAGACTTCCCGACATGCCTCACGTTTCCGGATGGGACACTCGATACCCACATTACATAAGCAAAGTTCTTTTTTTTTCCCCTCCTCCCAGCATCATCTGCATATTCAAATCGTTCGAGTCCTCTCTCTCGCTGAGAAGCATACGTGGACGGCATCCGGGGACCTTGGAATTCTCTCACCCTGAGGTTGACGATTTTTTTTTGACATTTTAATTCGGTACGTTACGCATTTCACAACGGCATGAGCATTTTGTTATGAAATCTTAAAGGAGATGGAAAAAAAAAAAACTCTCAAATAATAAAGGAAATACTATACGGTGAAATGAATTCTTTAAATACCTCGTATCGCGTGGTGATTGTAGAGATATAAAATGAGACTCTGTCCTTGGATTGAGACTTAAGATACTGAAAAAAGCGAGAAATAGATAGAGAAATAAAGAATTTAACAGTCTTTGCTCGGTATAAAGGTTAATAAACTACTCTTAAGCGACCGCGGTAGCCGAGTGGTCAGAGTGGCGATCGAGTTGTGCTCCAAAGCCCTGATGCCACTAAAGACCCGCCGTGTTGCGGGGCTGACGCGCTGCGGGGTTAAATCTATTGGGACTCTATGTCCTCACGTCCTATTATGATGTGGATGTTCGGAGAGTAGGGTTCCTGTCTTTGATCTGATCGGGATTTCTGCCAACCGGTGCGAACCCTAAATTCGTCGCCCCTTCGTAGAAATGAAAAACGATAATAACACAAATGCATTGCTTACTCGTAAAATTAAATTAATTATAGTTTAATACGGTAAAGCGAATAAATAACGTTCTACGTGGCTCAAACCGAAAAACCATTGAAAAGTCTGAAAATAAACAGAACAGGAACTTTAACACTCCTGTATATTCGATTAACCGTGTATAAAACAAAAACGAACTAGACTATGCAATAACTAACAAATTGAGGTACATGTATAACTTTATCGAAGTATAAAATAAACAACATCAACGCTTCACCGCTCTTCTAAAACAACAAAAAAGTTTTGAAGAAATTAAATGTCACCTGCCCACCGTCACGTCTACGAGCTGTTCAAGGAAAATAATTCAAAAATGAAAAGGGACACACTTATTGCATATGTTACGTGGCAACAGCGGATTGCAGCCGTTTCGGAATTCAAAAAGTGAAATTTATTTCCTTATTTTGAATAAAATATTTGACAAGTTCTTATTTAACTACACATAGATGAAAGAACATTTGTTTGGGTTCAATCTTGCAATTCTATTTGGAGCCCCTTCTACAGGTCCAATTGCCTTGAACGTCTGCATAAGGACCTAAATGGTCCAGATGACCCAACAGTTATCTGATCTAGGATGAGCCTGCTCGACCTCTTCTTGCCCACTTCTGTACCACTAGGAGCCCCCACTGCGTCACTGGTTTCAGTTCAGGTGTCGTCTTCGTCACTTGACCGAGGTTTAAAATGACGAAGTCTGTCGCCAATAACCCTCGTGTTACTGCTAAGAGTGACGCAATCAATCAATGTGATAAATAACTATATCACTCAAGATTGTGGGTGTCATTTCGGGAAGTGCGTTGACTTACTCAAATGCGATATTAACTAAACAAAATGAAATTCAAATAGACTAAAAGCTCTATACTTTGCATAACGGGGCTCTCCCACTTATTTCTCGACAGCTAACCTCTAAGGGAGTTTCACATGACGTTATTTGATTCGAGAATCTATTTTTGCAAATGAACTGTGACTTCTGCAAATTAGATTAGAAATATTGAAGACTAGTGAATGAGACTTATGCGATAGTATTAATTAACTGCAGAGAGTTTAATAGTTGGCGAGGGCCGCGGTAGCCTAGTGTCACGATCGTGGACTAGCGGCCGGCGGTTTTCGTTCAGTCGCGGGTTCGATCCTTGGCCACCAAAGACCCGCCGTGTAGCCGGGACTGATGCACGTTAAATCTGTTCGGGGCCCAAAGTCCTCCCGTTGGCGTGGTGTGGATGTTAGGAGAAGGGGGTGCCAGCTCAGGTGTCGTCCTCGTCACTTGACCGTGGTTCAAAATTACGAGGTCCGTCGCCAATAGCCCTCGTGTTGCTTCTAGTGCGACGTTAATAAAAACTAAACTAAACAAACTAATAGTTGGCGAATTGTAACAGGTAGAGTGAGATTGAAACGTTAGAGCATCGAAGCTAGATATGTGCCAACACTGACAAGAAGAATGAGAAAAGTGGATTCGACGTCAGCGCGAAATAATCACCAATGAACAGACATGGTAGTAAGATCCAACTTACAAGTTTAGTAGACTCGGATCCGGTGAGGCCGTATCAGATAAGTAAATATTTATAAAATTACTTTTTAGGTTCGTACGCGTGTAGGGACCGGCTTCTCATATGTGAAAATATAAATATCACACAAATTTTGCATTTTCTAAGATTCGTAGAAAACCAATTTTATTTTCTTCCTCATTTATTTAACTAGAGAAAGAACTTTATTGATTGGTGATGGCACAATTAAAGAAGAGGAAAGAAACCAGACGGTCCATTGCTTTAAATTAGAAAACGGTGACGAATTTAGAGACACCGAGTTTATATGTCAAAGTTAAATAAACGAAATTCTATTTTAGTACACATTTAGATCGGAATTTTCTTTAACTCGATCGATTCCATTTTAATAGCATCGCGTGTGGAATAAAGAGGTCAGCTTTAATTGTATTTTCAGATAATTCAGAGTAAGAAATCATAGGATAAAAAAAAGATACAAACTTTCCTCCTTTTCTTTATTATTTGTTTATTTATCTTTGAATAAAAATCGCTGAAATCCATAAAAAAAAAAAAGGAGAGGAAGAAGACAAATGAAAAATGTCCATTTAACGGAATCAAAGTCTTAATCGAAAAAAAGGAATTGTTAATTGGCTTTTATAATTAAAAACATTAAGATGAGTGAGAGAAAGCATTCTGAATAGGCAGAAAACAAAATTTATTGAAATTTATATGTTCTTAAGGAAATAAATGGACAAATCCATTTATTCAAAACATATAGGTGAAAAAAAAACTAAGAAAATATATTTTGAAACAGTGAAGTTATTTATTTAACTTATTTTTTGCAGGCTCTCACGAGATATAATTAAATTGTTCCTTTCTTTCTTTTAGACAAATTTCATTTGTTTACCTTCTTTATTTTCGAGACAAATTCTGATATTAATCAAAGGATTCTACTTCTAAATAGATTGTCAAAATGCTGAAATCAAATTCAAACGCAAGAACGAAAGGTTTTTTCCCCTCGTAATTGAGAGACAGAAAGGTATTTGAAATATTATTTTATTAGAGAAGAGAATGCAGAATAAATTTATGATGTCGAAGTTTCCTCGCTCTTTCATTTTAACGCGAGTTTCTTACATAATACTTATTTATTTTTTCAGCAAATACTTTCGCTAACTTTTTTTTCTGCATTTCTGTTTCGTTTCGAATTTTCTCTTGGAAAAAGCTGAGATTTGATTTTATTTGATGGTTTATTTTTTCGCTTCGATTTATTTCAGAATCTAGAATACTGAAATAAAATTGTTTTGTCTTTCGTTATTGTAATTCATACAGTTTAAATTATAGAAATCTCTGTAAAAATCACAACGAATAATTTTTAAATTTATTTTTCAAAATTTTCTAGCCCTCAAGGACTTGTTTATTTATTTGGGTAAGAACGGAATACAAGATTACGAAATGCCCGATTGATCCTTTTTTTTTTTTCTGTAAAGGGATTCTCTGACTTTAAAGATGCCCTAGATTTTTCTCTCTATACTTTTTCCCAATCTCCTTGTCATATTTCCTTTTTGTTCCATTCCTGTACTTATAGAGTATGGGCTAGATAGGAGATTCATCCTCTCCTTTAAATCAAATAACGTTTGGTGCAGTTTATTCAAATAAAATTCCCAAGCCAATTATTTGCTTGGTTTGGATTTTTACGTCGCACTAAAAGAAATTCGAAGGCTATTGGCGACGCATCTCGTAATCTTGAACCTCTGTCAAGTGACGAGGACGACACCTGAACTGGCACTTCTTCACCACGCCAAAGAGAGGACTTTAGGCCCTGACAGATTTAACATGCATCAGCCCCGGTTACACGGCGGGTCTTGAAGGCTCGAACCAGCGACGAAAACCGCCCCTCCCCAAGCCAATAAAAACAACCGATAAGAAAATCTCACTCTCTGCCGCTAAAGAGCTTTCGAGTAGCGAAGCTGTTGCACGCTAAACCTGTAGGGGCTCAAAACCCTCACGTTGACGAGGTGTGGTTGTTAGAAGGTGACCAAGGTAGTCTGGCGGTCATGGTCGCAGATTCGTGACCGACGCTGTTTCCATCAAATCATTTGTTTGAGTTCTGATTACACGAGTCCTTCCATTGGTGTGGTGTGGGTGTTAGGAGAGGGGTGTGTGCCAGCTCAGGTGTCGTCCTCGTCACTTGACCGTGGTTCAAAATTACGAGGTCCGTCGCCAATAGCCTTCGTGTTGCTTCTAGTGCAACGTTAATAAAAACTAAATTAAACTAAAATCTGATAACACGAAACGACCCAAAGTGTTGCTTATCTGATGCCCCGCAAATCTGTCAAGGCTCCTAGTCTTCCTAATAGCATGGTGTGGAAGTTGGAGAGGGGGTTCCAGTTTAGGTGTCGTCCTCTAGATTGAACCTCAAGGTGCATTGCCAATAGCCCTCGTGTTGCATCTGAGAGCGACGTTAATAAACAATCAATCAAACAAAAATTTTAAGAAATGTCAGTTAGGAGAATGGAATGCCAGTTCAATGTCGTCCTCGTCACTTGACAAATATTCTGAATGTAATGAGGTCTATCGCCGATAGTCATCGTCTTTCTTCTAAGGGCTACGTTAATCAATTCAACCCATTTCCTGCTACTACATAAAACTACAAATTGGCAAAGTTGGATCTGTGGTGCAATTCCTTCTGATTACGTCATCGGTCACGCCTTATATTTACTGATTTCACTTCGATATCGCACATCTAAATATCTTTGGGGCCCGCGGTAGCCTAGTGGATGAGGCAGCGGACTTGTGGCCGGCGTTTTTTGTTGAGTCGTGGGTTCGAGCCTTGATGCCACAAAAGACCTGAATTGCAACCGGGGCTGATGCACGTTAAATCTGTCGGGGCCTAAGTCCTCCCATTGGTGAGATGGGAAAGTTAGGGAGGGGGTTCCAGTTCAGGTGTCGCCCTCGTCACTTGACCAAGATTCAAAATTACGAGGTCTGTCGCCAGTTGTCCATGCTGCTCCTAGTGACCCGTTAATTAAATCAAACAAACAAAAATATCTTTGGGACGAACACGTCTTCAGTGGGATCAAACTCTTCCGCTCCCTTGACGGGAGCTTTTGTCCAGAAAGGGGATTCCGGCTTGCTCTCGGTATCCGGAAGTCCGTTCTCTCCGCGCGTGACCTCGAGGGGGGAGGATGTCGCGTCCTTGGACCCATCGATCGACCGGGGATTCCCATCGGATCCGACAAAAGGACGATCCTTCTCGAAAAGTAGGTCAACCCCCTCCTTCCTCTCTCTCATCCGCACAAACGATGCGGAGCAGTCCCGCAGACGTTCCAGAGGTATGCAGCGTCTGAAGTCTCCCTCCAAAAATCAAAAAAAAGTTTTCCTTTCCCCTTTCTGTCGTCTCGCGTCGTTTGGGGAAATCATTGGAATTTTTTTATTATTTCGTCTGGGAGTGAGTTGGTTGGGTGGGTGAAGGGGTGCGTAATGTTTCGTAATGTTTCTGTTATGTTTTTGGGATGTGCTCCCAGGAAACGGATGGGGGGTGGGGGATTCCGTCAGACAGAGATAGACGGAAGCAAAAAAAGAAAAAGAATGTGTCTGTGAGATTAAGTTAAAGTAAAAAAAAAAAAAGAGAAATGATGTGACTCGATTCACTCAAGGCACTGTGCGACAGACTTTATGTAAAGTTTAGTTAACTTCTGCAATCAATGTTCCAGCTTTTATGTGAATTTAATATGCGCTGGAAGTTTGAGTGAGGAACAGATTTCTCCAGGGAAGACGAAACTTTTTCACATTTTGTACGAAGGTGGATCAAATGGGAACGCGACTTTTTTTTATTAGAGACAGACGATTTTAACGTATTTTGCAACGGGAATCATGAATGATTTGAAAAAAAAAAAGGTAAAATTCCAAAAAGCAGAGTTCGCAGGTGGAGAGTTGAATAAAGATAATATATTCAACTCCTTTTATACACAAAGACGATTGCATTAAAGTTAGATTTTTTTTCTTCTTCTTTTTCTGCGCTCTTTGGATAGATTGCACAAACACTGGGGGAGTAGGTATCTTACTTTAACTCGCCATGTTTTTGGAATTGTATCCTTTTTTTTTCCAATTCTCCCTTCGAAAGGTTATTTAAGTTTAATTAATCGTTTTATTCCTTATATATTCACACACATATTTATTTACTCACTACTTGCTTGAGACAAAGAGGTCAAGTAAGGAGTGGTTCACAAAAAATGACATTGCTCCGCAAAAAGCAGAAACTTGGTTATCGGATGGAAAATATATTGCTGTGAGACCCCTAATGATATTCTTTCCCATGGATTTTTTTTTGTCTTTAGTAAATACAGGTGACACCCACCTTTCGAGATATCCTAGCGATCCTTCTCAACTTTCGATTCTCCTTCTTATCAACAATTGGTGACCGGGTGTGAAAGCATAGTCCCACTGTAGCTTAGTTTCGTTTTTATAAACATCGCGCTAGAAGCAATACGAGGGCTATTGGTGACGGACCTCGTAATTTTGAACCTCGGTCAAGTGACGAGGAAGACACCTGAGCTGGCACCCCCCTCTCCTAACTTCCATACCACGCCAACGGGAGGACTTTGGACCCCGACAGACTTAACGTGCATCAGCCCCGGTTACATGGTGGGTCTTCAGTGGCAAAAGATCGAGACCGGCGACTGAAAGGAAATCACCGGTCTCGAATCCGAAACCATGACCACTAGGCTACCATGGCCACCCCACTGTAGCTCGTGCATGTCGTAAGAGGCGACTAAAATGGGTACCCAGCGTCTGAGGGTGTAGCCAGTTGCCCTGCTCTCTGGGGATTATATCAGGGGACTGGTCCTCCAGATTCGGGAAGCTCTAGGGCTCGATTTCTATAGGTGGGTAAGGGCGTCATGACCCAGAGGCACTCCAGTGCTCTTTTCTTTCCCATGGGGGCCTTACTGTCTTTGGTGAACATGGATGGTATGCCCCCGGGGTACCCTAGCGATCCTTCTCTATTTTCGTCCCTCCTTTTCGTCAACCAATTTTTTTAATCGTTTCTCAATTTCTTTCACACGTCTAGATCACAGCTTTCATGAAAGACGTACAATTGATGTAGTGACCTACAGTGAACTTTTAGAGCAGGTTGAAGCAGCCTGATTGATTTTATAAACGTCGTACTAGCAGTAACTCGAAGGCTATTGGAAACGGACCTCGTAGTTTTGATCCTCGGTAAAGTGACGGAGACGACACCTGAGTTAGCACATCCGACTCCTAACTTCCATAACCACCCCATCGGGAAGACTCTGAGCCTCGATAGATTCAACATGCATCATGTCTTTAGTGGCATCAAGAATTTATATTCAAGACTCGACCAAAACCGCCGGCCGCAAGTCCGCGACCATGACCACTAGGCTACCGCGGCCACAGATGGAAGAAGTATATAAGACTTTCTATTGCACTCTGGAATGTTTTTCTTTCTCATGGTAATGCACATAGCAAGTATGACACACACACACACAAAAAAAAATAATTAAAGAAACTTTCCTGGACAAAATTTGAACACTTTACTCATGGCCCGGTTTCAGCACCTTTTGCTTTTTGAGTCAGTATCTTCCGGACTCGGCATCCATTTGTTTTGATATTCAAAGCGGACTACCACTAGAAAGAAAAAAATGTTCATCAAACGAAGAAATAGAAGAATTTGAGCTCTATTGACTCCGAACACTTCCGACTTTTTACCAAATTCCCTCTCCCTGGGAATTAAAAAAAAAAAAGAAAATGAAAACTCCAAATTTTTTTTTTTTTCATTTTACTTAGAGCAGAGGTCTTCAATCTGCGTTCCGCGGAACCCTAGGGTTCGCTAGAACTTTGACAAGGGTGCCGCAAGAGATCACTATTTGCTTAATCCAAGCCCAAAAATCTCAGCAAAATTTTAATTTTTTTAAAAGAATTGAATTCTTAAAGACAGTTTGCTTGTAAAAATAATTATAAATTAATATTTGGGGGATAAAATGAAATCTTACATTTCATAAAAGTCACGAGCTTCAAATACATTAATCGGGACGTATTACGTCACATATTTGGCAAAAAAAAAAAGGGGGGGGGGGGCTTTACTTTATACCAAGGTTAAATCATCCGCACTTGTTTAAACTAAAAATAATAGAAGTTATATATTAGCAATAAAGTATCTGTATTTTCATGTTGGAGTATTTCTTTATGCAAAGAAAATTAAGTGGTCGTGGGTCAGACTCGCAACCAGCGTTGTTTCAGTCGAATCGTGGGTTCGAGCCTTGTTGACACAAAAGACTCGTCGTGTATCGGGGTCGATGCGCGTTAAATCTGATCGGAACTCGATGTATTCATGTCGGAATGATTTAAAAGTTAGTGGGGTAGAGCTCCATCTCAACTCGTGGTTGAAAATTTATTAAGTCTGTTATCAATAGACGTGGTTTTGTTTTAAAGTAAGATGTTAATATAATCAATAAAAAACACGAGAATTATTGATAACTTAATCATCGTAATTTAGATTCTGAGCCAGACAACTGCAAGAGACATTTGACCCAGTGCCAAATTTTCCAAACTTCTACATCACTTCACGTGAAGACTGTAAGATTCATTAGAATTTGATAACATTGCTTATTACCTAGTGTTTCGATGTATCTAAATCGGAACAAAAATAAAACATACTCCTTTAATGATTTTTTTTTTTCAAATCTCCATTTAAGAAAAAAATTCTCTTTGGTGAATTCGGAATCCAAGCCCTCGACTGTATTCGAACGTCATTGATCCTTACCACTCGACTTCTTTGGGCTACCTTTCACAAAAAAGAAACTTGTTTAGAAGAAAAAGTTGTGGTATTTTCTTTTCACAACTACAGTGATATGAAGTATCAAATGTGTGGCCGCGTAGTGGTCATGGTTTCGGATTCGTGTCCAACGGTTTTCGTTCTGTCGCGGGTTCGATCCTTGGCCGCCAAAGACCCGCCGTGTAGCCGGGGCTGATGCACGTTAAACCTGTCAGGGCCCAAAGTCCTTCCGTGGTGTGGAAGTTAGGAGAAGGAGGGGCCAGCTCAGGTGTCGTCCTCGTCACTTGACCGTGGCTCAAAATTACGATGTCCATCGCCAATATCCCTCGTATTGCTTCTAGTGCTGTGTTAATAAAAACTAAACTAAACTAAAAAATGAAGTATCAAATTGTTTGTGTTCTTATGTTAACCGCCATCCCCATGTGGAGTGCGATAAAACTGTCCGGAGTTTTTTTTCTTTTGCGGTGCACAGAAAATGGAGTCTTGTCGTTTGAAAAGCTCTTCAGAAAGATTTTCGAATCCCATAAGCAGTCATCCTTTAATTTTCTTTTTCCCTAAAAAATTAAAAGGCTGCAAAAACCCGGTTCGTAACGAAGCGATCTCTGCCTCCCAACTTCCTCACCCCGACAGCGTCAGAACTTTGAGCTCTAACTTATTTGGCATGGATTAATCCCTGTTGCGCAGCAGGTCTTTAGAGGCACCGCGACTCAAGTCCATTCGAGAACTTTGGCCACGAGCTCGCTACCATGACCAGTCACTATTTTGGCCTCGTTGAGTGTTGAAGAAATAACCAGAGGGGTAGGGAGAGAAAGAATATATTTTTATATAGATGAATATCCCAGGTTAATGCAGCTCTAGTGGGAACTCAAGGCCAGTATTACTGTTACTGAGCTGTAAGTTCGGGGGTGATGCCAGCTCAGAAATCATCCTCATCACTTGACCGAGGCTCAAAACAACGAGGTCCGTCAACAATAGTTCTCGTGTTGCTTCTAAATGCGACGCTAATAATCAGTCAAATCATGCAGCTATGGTACGATATTAATTAAAAACCAGTGGCTTCAGAAACAAATGAAATCGATATTCTGTATAAAAAGAAGAATCCTATTGGACGGTTTCAACGCGAATCAGACAGATTATGACCAAGGACATAAAAACTTCTAACTACTTTAAATTTATAGTCAGTATTTGGCGACAAAAAAACTATAAAGTCGCAAAAAACAGAGACAGGAAATCGGATTTGTTTCTGGTTATAGAACTGACTGAGGTTATCAAGTGGGTGAGAGGATGTATGAGCTTTAAATAGGACTTGGCGGGTCACTTCAACGTGACCAGAATCTAAACTGAGACACAAGGGATTTGGAGTTCATTCTTTTTCCTCGCATTTCCTTACACGAGTTTGTAAAAAGATTTAAGTCTAAAAAACTTTTTAAAAAAATTAAAAAAACGGACTTTTTAAAGTGGGAATTACCTTATTCAATATTTATTCGTCATCTTCTGTCTGATTTGTTTAGTATAACATGACCAAAGCGAGACAACACATTCATTTCATTGTTGGGAGTTCTCACTCTCTTTTTCCTTTAATTTTGGGCTACTTTATTATGTTATTTGAATTGAGAACTTCGCCCTGTGAAGAAATCGGGATATATATCTAAATTAACATTCGTTAATTTAGATATATATCCCGTTAATTAGATATATATCTCGTTGGTTTTTATTTAGCAAATAAGGAAATGAGCACAGAAAGATAAAATTGAACATTGGTGGCAGTAATTAGCTGTAAGTGTACATTTAAATAAAAATAGACGGCAATTCATTTAAAATTTGAATTATTGAGATTAAAAAGGTGCAACAAAATCATATGACCACTCACAGGTGGGGGTCGATAGTTGATGAAGAGAACAAAAGTCGCTTTAAATAGTTCTAAGTTCAATAAAGGTATTTGCACAAAAGCAAGTTCAGGTGGACTTTAAAACAGTCGTCAGCAACTGTTTATAAGCGAGTCAAAGGCCTGATAAGATGAAATTTCAGCAAGCTCTTTAAAGCAGGATTTACCAGCCATTAGAAGATCTGCTCTTCCGGCATGTGAAGGAGATTTTCAGAGCTACGGATCTTCTGCCGAAAGGGTCGTATAGAACACGAAGAGACAGAATTTAGAACTCAGCAAGTCTGAAAGAACAAAGAAAAAAAATCTTTCCACATCAAAAATCTCTAAGTCGTGTAAGAAAATAGTCCCAAGAAAGGGATCCAAAAATATTTCAAAACAGGAAACGCATTCCATTTGAAAGAGGCTTGAAAGAAGGCGGAAAGAGCAAGGGTCCCAAAAAAGTAAGTTTTAAAACAGTACGAATCAAAAATCCGTCTGAAATGTAGAATTTTTGTGAAATGATCTGTAGACGGTTGGTTGGTTTTATTATCGTTACACCAGAAGCTACACGAGGGCTATTGGCGACGGACCTCGTAATTTTGAGCAAGTGACGAGAACGACACATGAGCTGGCACCTTTATCTTCAAGCTTCCACACCATGCCAAAGAGAACTTTGAGCCCAGACTTATTTAACTGTCATCAGCCTATGTTACATGGCGTGTCTTTACACCAAGGCTCGAACCTACGAGTTAACGGAAATCGTTGGCAGCCAGTCCCCGACCATGACTACTAGGTTACCGCAACCCCGTATATGGAGCTGTGGTCACAAATATTCAGGAAATGACGAATCATAGGTAGCGAAACTTGGTCAGATTAGTGACACAGCAAGAACAAATACAACACATCAGCAACAAATACAAAGCACACAGTTGTAACAGTCACAACACTTTCAATAACGTTTAGCTCATCACCTTACTAGTTCGCAACACAAACAAATCTCCTGAGTGAAACTTTGCACTTGAAAGGCAGACTGTGACACCTTCCGGCAGTTCCCGTAGATTCTACAGTAAATACAACCCGCTTCCCGAACGATTCTCCCGTACAGTTCATTTAGGCTTCACATTTCTCTGTATTTGAACTGCTCTGGCCAGATGTGACTTCACATGGAAAATTCCATAATTTTTCTGCTGATCGAGATATTGACAGGATTCCAGCATTTTCGAGAACCTTTATTTTGTCACAAAAGTAACCTAGTTTTTCATCAACTTGCAAAAAAGGTTGCCAAGCTCGGAGAGAAAGGAGGTTTTTTTCTGAAGCTTTCCTTGATATTCGACGAAATATCTGTACTCTCACGTTGCACGCAAGCGTCATCACAGATTTGTAATAATATTGTAATTTAGTTCACTTTGAGTCATTAAAAATGGTGCTAGTTTTGTCCAGGTATTATGAAAATCGCATAAGTGTCCCCCCCCCTCCATCTCATTTATTATAGTGACTTCATGCTCAACCTGAATCCAATTCTGAATAGTGGGCAGTTCAAGCTGTTATTTCTTGAAGATAATTGCATCCTCTTATTAAATTGTGAAGAAATTATTCGAGATTGTTACGAATAATTTTTTAAGGTGACTGAGACGACTCTGGAAAGAAATAAGGACCTTATTTAGTGTCAAATTAAAATAATTGTCTCGTTTTTAAATTAAAAGTAACCGAGGTCATATTTTAACACTGATATATCTGTATATGTTTATGCAAAGAAATGATCTTGATATGCATAAATAATTATCTATGAGCAATTAATAACCAAAAATTGTATTTAGATTTGCACACACACACACACACATATATATATATTGAGAGAGAGTTAAATATTACTTAAAATTCTTTGCATTTATAACCTTTAAAATAAACAGAGTACTTATAAATATTACATTCTCTACACTGGGCATCGTTATAATTTCATAATTTGAATAAAATAAAAATAATTAATTTTAATTTTATAATTCGGTTTCCCTTCATTTTTATACAAATATTCATGCTGTAACTAAAATTTTAGTGCATATTTAAAAAAAAATTAGTTTCATTGTACAGGTTTTTTGACTGATAGACGGTGCACTTAGAAGTAATACGAGGGCAATCGTGTACGGACCTCTATCAAGCGACATGGACGACACCAGAGCTGGCCTCTCCCTTTCCAAACTTCCACACCTCACGCCCATGGTTAAGCTTGGTATATTACCAGATTTAATGTGCATCGCCCCCCCCTACATGATGGGTTTTTAGAGGCATCGGGACTCGAACCCACGACTCGACGAAACAACTCCGTCCGCGAGAGCACTGGACTATCACTGATCCTTCAATGTACACGAGAAAACCTTATTTTGTATGATAAAAACTCAACTGTATGGATAAAATTGGGGATCGTTGACTTTTTTCCTCCAATAAAACACGAGGTAGAATTCAAAAGTTCTCTGACTGAGTCTATAACGTGAAACATTTTTACAGTAGAGGGACTATGATAATGTTTCAGTGTTATTGAATTCCACCCCTTTTCTGAAAGGGGTTTGTCCCAAATCACGTGGTCAGTTGTTCTCCACGGCGTCGTATTTTGTGGGCGGATACATTTAGTAACCGCCGATTGAAAGAAAGGGTATTTGTTGGGCAGAGAATGAATATCAAATTTTGTGTCCGCTTGGGAAAGATTGCCACGAAGACTTGCGCAATGTTGAAGCACGTGTACTGCACGTGTACATTATCGTGAACGCAAGCTTTGGAGTGGCGGGAAAGAAAACGTTTCAGAGAAGGCTGGAAAAGAATCGGAGTCAACAAACGCTCTGGACGTCCGCAGACTTCACGCACCGTTGGAAACATTCGAAAGGTTTCTGCGGCGGTACGTTAGAACAGGCTTCAAACAATAGCCCAAATAGCAAAATCAGTTGGGACATCCGAGGCCACATGTCAGCGGATACTGACAAGGATTCTTTTCATGTTCTGCGACTCTCTTCTACAACAGAGCCAGAAGTTAAAACGCCTTACTTAACTTGTCAGATGGGACGTCTTTTCAACCTAGTTGGTTAGAGCGCAGCAAAAAGTGACCGGTCAACTTTTCTTCAGATCCACTAGACCAGGGTTCGGAACAGCAGCGGCAACCAAGGTCAACTCACTCTCTCCCCCTCCACAGCACACGGGGTAGAATAACATTCCCCTCCCCCCCGATTTTCGTCTAACTCCAAACTTGCATAGGGTGTGTCAACACATCGTTCCCCGCATGTTAAACGAAGACCAAAAGGCAATTCGAATGAAAACGGTGGAAGGCTTAATATCAGCTGTTGACAAAGATCCTTCTCTACTAGGTAGAATTGTTACTGGAGACGAGGAATTGTGTTTCTTTTACGACCCGCGATCCAAGAAAGCATCGTCTCTCAACGTGGAAATCACCACAATCTCCACGCAAGCAGAAATTCCACCAAGATTTCTCTAAAGGGAAGGTCATGCTAAAGATGTTCTTCGATATCCAGGGCATTGTGCAACTAGAATTTATCACCGTGAACAAAGTATTCCATGTAGACATCCTGCGTCGTTTGCGGGAGTCCATCCGAAAGAAGAAACCAAAATTGTGGGCTGAGCAGTCATGGGTGCTTTTTTATGACAACGCTCCTGCACACCGATCTCTCCACGTCAATGACTTTCTTGCGAAAACAAAAACAATAGTTTTGCCACATCCTCCTTACTCCCTTGATCTAATCTCCTGGAACCTATTTCCTGTTCTGGCACGTCAATTTCAGTCTGCAGAATGAAGTAAAAAGTGCATCGCAGGCTGAATTAAAGGACGTGGCTAAAAATGGATTCCAGAAATTTTTCGCTGATCTTTACAAGCGATGGCAAAAGTCTGTTGTTCTTCAAGGGCCTTATATCGAAGGAGGATGTGTTTCAGCAATTTAATTGGTAACATTTCTTAAGTTATAGACTCAATCCGGGAACTTTTGAATCCTACTTCATAAATCAATAGACAAATTTATAAACATACATGAATATAAGTAACTACGAATGAACTGATAATAATCAATACCGGTACATATATTAATAAGTCGTGCGCGTACTTTTAGGTACGCCTCGCATATTTAGAACTTTGATAGTTTTCGGAGTTCTCTTATAAGCATGACATTTTACATACTGAATATAATTGTAATTTCAAAGATTGAATTTAAAAGAATTGATTTTTTTAAAACTATTCGATTGGAAATCCCATAACTTTTACTCAAAATTTGTGAATGTTTCTTAGAAATAAAAAATTATGTTTCTCTGTATAGGAAATAATTTGATTTCGTTGTGTGCAAAATATCAGCCCCATCGATAAAGTAGATTTTCGGGAAAGTGAACTAGAATATTCGAGAAAAGAACATTTTGATAAAAATGCTGATACAGATACGAGTATTTGCTCCAAGGTGTGGTACGTTTGTTTGCAATTTTCAAATTCAATTTTCAAACATTCTGTTTATCAAATTTTCATAAATAAGTCTACGAATTCAGTGAAGCGCCATCTATCTTTTAACAGCAAAATTCAAAAACAAAACAAAAACGTAAAATTGGAAGCATTTTAAAGTCTCAGTTGCCTCGAAAAACATTCCTTTGTAACTCAAACAATTTTCCTTTAGCCTTCATGATTTGATTTAAAATCCAATTTGTCCAATAATTCAATTTGTTCAGTAATAATAATCTAAGGATATGACGGAGAATTTCTCCTTCTATTCATCCCCATCAGCAGCGTTTCCAGATGTAGATTTATGTGTCAGACCAATTATTTCCTTTCCCCCATTTTTGTTCTTTATGCTTCGTCTCTTCGACTTGACCCAAGTTTCTGGGAATTTTTGATTATAATTTTTTTTATTCCTTAAAGTTGCAATTTAAAAGATGCATTATTTCTTTCTTAATGGGATGTCTGACCTTATTCTGAAATCTCTCGTAGTTTGAGCTCGTAAAAAGTCAGATACGCATAAAAAGAATTAAGGAACGAAACAGTTCGTTTTAATTCAGAAGATAAGAGTCCCGAGACTTTTTCAGATGCAGTGCTTGAGATAAACAGAATGTTTTAAAGATTTAAAAAGGAAAATGACACTAATATTGTCTTGCCATTGAATAGTTAAAAGGGCCAAATGCGATCGTAGGGCAAAGTCGTCTTACCACAAAGTTACAAGGACGGCTGTTCATCTTTGGGAAATAATGCAATTCACGGAATCGATCGTTCTTCCGGACTGCATCAAAGAAGGTCGTTAAAACTCAACCAAACAATTCAGTTCTCTTCGACTTTTCGTACATGGCCGGTCATTATCACGGGTGTCGTTGTTCTCGTCACGTTGTGGATTCGAGTCCTATTGCTACGAAATACCCGCTGCTTAGTGGTCGGATTATCGTTAACTGCGGTCAAAATACTCTCGTAGGAGTGGTATAAAAGTTTGGAGAGGGAACTGCCAGCTGAGGTGTCGTCCTCGTCACTCGACCGAGACTCAAAATTGTCCATCTCCAATAGCCTTAGTGTAGTACTCAGTGCAACGGGAGAAAACAATCACAATTACAATCAACTATTTGTATGTTTGCATAAGCCAATTTCCAGAAGTAAAGATGGACACACCGAAAAACATTGCATAAAATAGAATAAAATAATATTAAATGGAAAAATAAAAATTTGATTGAATCTTTCACCAATGATTTAGGCAGCCACAATAGCCCAGCTGTCATGGCAGGCGTTGTTGTCGTCGATTCATAGTGATGCCAGCAACACCCATCGTTAAGCGGGGCTCATGCACGTGAAATCTGTTGAGGCTCTTTGATTGATTAATTGTCTATTAACGTCTCACTTAGAAGCAACACGAAGGCGTTTGGTAAGGATCCTCCTCATTTTGAAGCTCGGTCAAGTGACGAGGATGACACCTGAATAGGCATCCAAACATCCTCACTACACTTAGGGAGGATTTAGAGACCAGAAAGATTCAACGTGCATCAGCCTTGTTGTTCGGTGGGTCTTTAGTAGCATTGACTCGAATCCTTTACTCGACGGAAACAACGCGTGCCACGAGTTCGCTACTAGGCTACGGAGGTCAACTGCCGTCAATTAATGTCCTCAATTTGGGGATTTGTAAAAGAAAGTAATAAAATTAAAAATTAAGTAACAAAAAATATATAATATGAAAATAACAAATGTTTCATCGAGCTTTTATTTAATTTTCAATTTTACTGTAAACAAACACATTTCTTTTAGATTTTAGTAGTCGTATCGAATATTAAAAGAATTATTTTTCTTCCATCCTCTTCAAAAGCTCGATCCCTTCTTTGACTGATCTTATGGATTTATTCAGAACAAGTGTTTTTCTTTTTAACATCGTTCTTTGTTCGGTAGCATAGGTCAATGGATACGAAAAGAAGACAAAAACTCCTCTTTGAATGGCTTCATTTACATTTTTGTCAAGAAAATAAAGCGCGATAATCTTAGGAAAAGACGACCACCGAATTTTAATGCGGCGCTGTGGAACAGCTAGATTGAAAATCAAACAAAATACTTTCTTTCGTGAACTTCATAAACTTTACAATGATAATCACAACGAATAAAAGAAGTAGCCCCGAAAGAGCAACTAGACAAAGACACTCTCTTTGATTCGGCTTTCGATGTTTCGGTACGTTCCCCATTTTGGCCCAATCGAACTGTTCGCTTTCGTATTTTTTTGTGTAGATTCGGGCGTTTGTCGTCTTTGACTTTCAGGTGGCGACGAAGCGCTGCTCGTATTTTCGAGCAGTGTTTACCGTAACTGTAATTTTTCATTTCAGGGCAGCATTTCTTGTTTTCTAGAGGGTGTTTACAAATATTGTAACTATGTGTCCAGTGTGAACTGTACTGTAAAATTTTCTTTATTACCGACAGGTGTTCTTCGAGTGCTAATAAAACTGCCAAGTGTAAGCATGCGACCAGAGTACCTCGTCACAACTTTTTTCAATTATATTGCACTGTATTAACTTTTATTTTATGCTGTATTTCTCTAATCAACACGAGAACATTCAATTAAATGAATATTTAATGTCTGATAATTTGTCATAGAATACTTTGTTAGATATTTATATCATCTGCACAGGTTCAAAATGTGCGTGAACGCATTCAAAATATATTTTAAAAAGTTTTAATGCTTATCTAGATCCATTTATATCTGTTTCTCTGTTAAGGTTGCGTCCGGCTATATTCAAAGAATTGGTCGAAATTTCGAACACAATTCCAGGATGAAAATTGTTCCAATTTTCGAACAAACTTGCTCTGTTGTAACACGTCCATCCGTTTCAGATGCAGCATTCTTCAAATTTAGGTAAATTGCCATTTTTCACATGGATATATAAAGTTTAAAGACCATTTAACGTTACACTATAGGAGACGAAATATGGAATACATTTTACAACAGAAAAAAAAATGATTGATTCATAAAGAAATAAATAGTAGAATAAAATACGCTGCTCTCTGAATGATAGCGAAGTTAGAAGACGAAATTAATGTTTTAATTGTTAATGTTTGTTTAAAATTATTGCTCCTTTTTTTTATCGTCAAAAGTTATTCAATTTCTAGTCCTATACATCACGCGAAGACAGTCTTAAGTTTCCCGTCTACCCACCATTTTGATTTCGTGGACTCAATGTTAATCCTATGGAATTTCGACTTTAATTCTCACATCTTTACTATTTGATCCATTTGAATTCAATAAAGTGAAGAGAAAGAGCAAAAAATATTGAATGCATCTGTAGAATTACTTTTTTCTTCCGATTTTTAAAATTTTTGTTATCCCTGTTTTAGTGATTCGGTTGCGAATTTTTCTGTCTTTAAAAATATTTTTCAAATATTTTTAAAACTCGGAGAAAAACAGTAATTCTGCAGAAGCCTTTATTATTATTTTTTTTTTTCTTCTTTCAGGTGCACTTTATCGCATTCAAATACATCAAATAGAACATCAAATAGTAAAGATTTGAGAATTAAAGTCGAAATTCCATAGGATTAATATTACGTCCATGAAATCAAATGTCCGGTAGACGGGAGCCTTAAAATTATATTGACATTTGATAATCCGGCATTCCCATAGTTCCGCATAAGGAACGCTCAGCTTACCGATATTTAAAATCCATTCTGTCGTCTCTTCAGCGAACAAG
Organism: Nephila pilipes; assembly: GCA_019974015.1. Lineage (NCBI taxonomy): Eukaryota > Metazoa > Arthropoda > Arachnida > Araneae > Nephilidae > Nephila > Nephila pilipes. Next base: position 413,344 of record BMAW01090282.1, on the reverse strand, counting down.
CGATAATTTCAAGCGGCAGAAACAAAAATTGCCATTTTGTTCGAATACTTTCAATTCCTGCGCAAATTACTTTATTCTGGGAGTAGGAAACGTGCTCTTTCCCGTATCAAGTGGCCTCCGATCGTCTTTCTCGGGAATTTAATTTAGAGAAGTCGAGTTATTCGAGTCGCTGGGGAATATATTCAAGTGTTTCATTGATTGAAATCTGAAGAAGTCTTCTTTTCCTGCCGAAGGAACGAAAAACTTTTTTTTAAAAAAAAATCACTTTAATTTTAGAATAATGGTGTTGCTATGGTAACGCGGTCGTGTTTCTCTGCCCTCTTTTAATCCGAATTAAGCTCGATCGGGTGGCTTCTTTGGAAGTTTTTAATTCTTTAAAAGGGAATATTTCGTCGTACTCGAAATGAATAAAAGTTAATTTTCATTGAAGTAGCTCTAGAGTAAGCGCGTCACATTCGCAGCCCGCGGGACCTCATGCGGCCCAATCAACATGGCTGCATGAAACAAAAATTTGCTACAACTATTGCAACTTAATTTTTAAATTTTCTTTTTACACATAATTACTGGCATGGAACCAATGAGCAAGCGCCAGTGAACAATCAATAGTAGCGTTGAATCGGCGCACCGTTTCCTCCAGAAATAGTGCCCCCCCCCCCTACCTATATCACCGATTCGCGGCCGGCGTCGTTTTCGTCGAATCGAAGGTTCGAGCCCTGTTGCCATTAAAAACCCAACGTGCAACAGGTCTGATGCATGTAAAATCTGGTCGAGATCTCAGGCCCCATGACGTGGTAAAGGGTGGGAGAAAGAGGTGGCTGGGATATCTTCCTCGTCACTCGACCGAGATTCAAAATGACAAAGTATGTCGCCAATAGCCCTCTTGTTGCTTCTCAGCATGACGCTGATGAACAATTACTCTCTTAGACCCAAACCCCTCCCTTCGGTCCAGTGGCATACCGAAAGAGAGGTGCGGGGGGCGGGGAAGATTATCCCAGACCTCTGATAAGGTGAGGAGAGGGATCTTCGAAGCTGATGTTAAGTCACATGGTAACTTTTGATGAGATAAAAGAAAATAAAATCTCGTCAGAAATTAAACAGTTAAAACTCAAGCAGCAAGGCTGAAAAGAACGATTCTAAAAAGCGGCCTACATTGAAAATGTCAAAATTTATCGTGGAAATTGATCAAAAATTAGTTTTCAATTTACATTTGGGACAAAACATTTCTTTCAGTTGCTTCTTGTTGAGAAGCTTTTCAAAGTTGAAGTTCATTAAAAGCCATTTTCGATCAACAACAAGCAATGGACTTCGTAGTTCTGAACCTCGGTCAAATGACGTGGACGACTCCTAAGCTGGTAACTCCCTTTCCTAACTAACACTGTACGCTAACGGGAGTATCCTGAGCCTCGTCAGATTTAACGTGCACCAGCCCTGGTCGCATGGAGGGTCTTTAGGGGTATCAAGATTCGAACCAACGATTCGCTCTGATACGTTTAAGCATAAAAGGGCTCGAACTAAGCAAAAGATTCCGTCGGGCTATTGACGTGAACCACCCAACCAGAAATGTTTTCAGATCAAAAAACTCTCTGAAGAATACAACCGAAATCAGATCGACATTGAACGTATGGATGCATATATTGAACAAATGCTCTGGATCTGGATAACCTTCCAAGTCAAGATAGGATACGAGCTCAAGGATCACTGGACTCAAGAGGAGAACTGACAGGTAAATTTTTAGATCTTTCTCAGTGCCCAGAATGCAATGATCATCTCTACTTTACTGTAAGCTTCAGAAAAACAGCAAAAGGGTTAGGTTTTAACCCCCCCCCCCATAAAAAAAGCATCAAAACTGAAAACTTCTCATTTCCTCCCATGCTAAAAAATGCGAAAACAACTCAAGTAGCAGATCCCCCCAATATCTCGACTAAAAATAAATTTGATCTCTTGATGGATCTGGACGACTAAAACCAAACTACCACACCACCCCAGCAAACTGCCACACCACATCAACAGACTGAAGATAGGGAAAAAATACCTCCGATCACGATGAAAACTTGTCCAAATTATAACTTAATTCTCAAAGAATTAAATATACAAGCTCCAAATGCGGAAGCCACACTCTCCGGAGAATTCATAAGAATTTTCACTGCCTACAGTGATAGCCATAGACAAGTCACTAAATACCTCAGAGAAAATAAAATTGATTTTCATATCGTCCCGAAAATATCTCAAAAGCCCCTAAAGGTAATTTTAAAGGCTTACCAATTACAACTGACTCTATTAAGAAAGAACTAGAAGAATTAAATTTTGAAGTTGAAAATGTAGTCCAATTCAAACAAATTAAAACAAAACGACCGTTACCAATATTCCTATTAGAATTAACCAAAACCGAAGCAAATGCAAAAATTAACGATCTCAAAAAAAAAAAAGAATAATGATGACAATCGAAGTTGATGAGTACAAAATAAGAATGTTATCGGTGTAACTTCTTTACCATTCATCAAAAAACTGTCCTGCACGGCCGAGTTGTTTAAAGTGCGGTGATAACCATAACGTCACATTAAAGAACAGATGACAAATCCCTTTCGTATTAATTGCAAAAACAACGGACACATTGCCTCATGGGTAAGATGTCCAAAATATCCAACACCTAAAAAAGGCCAAACAACCAGTGAAGTCTTAAACAGAAATAAAATCGCAAACTCAACTATCGTCCAAGGAAGAATCACCTACGCAAATAAATGCAGTCCTGAAAAAGAACAAAATCCTGAAAACAATCAAATTTCTGAAATAAAACAAAACTCTGAAAATAACTCAAACTCACGAGAGCCCAAACCAAAAAGAAAACGCACTGGAAATAATACCTCAAAAACTATTGAAAATCTGTAAGATAACTTTACAATAGTAGACGCCATGACGGAACTGAAAAATTTTCTCAAGAATAATCCCAGTCTCTTAGGAGTCTGTAGAGATATAAAAAATGCCAAAGATAACGTCGATAAGTTAAATATATTCATGCAAGGACTCCTTCATCTAGTCTAAGCTTTCGTCAAATAATTATTAATATTCGAGATCAATATTCATCAAACCTTTCAAATTTTAACCAAGATCTCTAGAAGATCGGATAGACACGCTCACTCGACCAATAGGAACTCTGCATTTCCCCCTACACACCCTCCCACAGTCAAAGATATTCTCACTGACCAAGTTTTTTCGCATTAATGCTTTTCATCTTAAATGTAATACCACTATTTTTCTTATATTGCGCTAGGTACACGGATAAAAGATCTGAAATAAAATACCTGCACTGATCGGAGGTTAGAGCCTGTATAAGGCTAGGTACTCTGAGGAAATATTAATTACGAACCACCGATTCAACGATAACCGCGAGTCTGTGACCATGAGCACTATGCTACCGCGGTCACCCTAGCTTAGTATTGAACAATAAATTTACACACTTACTCACATCAAGTGGGGCACTTCTCGATTACGGTGGTTTCGACTTCATTGACCCCTTACGCCAACCAGAAGTCACTTCTAACCGATTTCATTCACATCTTACCTATATCGATTTACGCCAATTTCTACTTTATGAGCCTCAACCGGCTTCTCGTTATCCTCTGATTGCAGTGGTGGTCGTAGTCGCATACTCGCCACTGGTGTTGTTTTGGTCAAGTCGGGAGTTCGAGCCCTGATGCCACCAAAGACCCGCCGACCGGGAATGACAGAATAGTCTCTCTGTAGCTCATGCATGTCGTAAGATGCGACTAAAATGGGTACCCAGCGTCTGGGGGTATAGCCGGGCACCCTGCACCTGGGGATTATATCAGGGGACCTCATGACCCCGAGGCACCCTAGTGATCTTTTTCTTTCCCATGGAGTTTACTGTCTTTGGTAAACACGGGTGACGCACTCCCGGGATACCCTAGCGATCCTTCTCTATTTTCGACCGTCTTTCTTGTCACACACAACCATTTTTTATCTTTTTTTTCAACTTCACGTCCAGACCACAGTTTAATCTTGTTTGGCGCAGCATAGCCATATCCGGCTCTTGGGCCAATAAACTTTACATTTAAACCAAAGACCCGCCGTGTAGCAGAGCTGATGTGCGTTGAATCTGGTCGAGGTGCAGAGTCCTCCCGTGGCGTCTTGTGGAAGAAAGGTTCCAGCTCAGATGTCGTCTTCGTCACTTGACCGAGGTCCATGGTCAATAGCTCTCGTGTTGCTTCTGTGCGACGTGAATAAACAATCACATCACATTCATTACTTTGTGAATCCCTTTTATTCTTTTCAATTCTATTTCGCTCTTGCATATCACTATATATCCTTGATTCAATCCATTATACTTCTTACATTCATTAAATTTCTCTAATCGTGTTTTATTTGGTTGAAAAGCAGTTGGAATTTCACGGAATTTAAGTTGCAAAAAGTCCGCAAGGTTAGTAAAGAGATAACCGCGAACAGCCGAAAGTCATGAAATATCAATTAAAAATTTGTGTCGATATTTTGAGTGGTCATCGTTCCATTCAGGGGAAGGAGGAAGAGAGACTCCTCCGGGTCTCGACAACTTTAGGTCCAATACTGCTTACATCTCTTCGCCCCCCCCCCCCGCGCGTGGGTGGTACCGACCTCATTGGGAGCCATTGGTCTGACTAAAGAATGTTTTCCTGTTTGATAAGAAATGAATTTGATGCAATACGTCGTCTGGCCTTGCTAAAAATAGCCGCTGAATCCTGCTCAAGATCTCACTCAACTCGAAGAGGCGGGGGGTAAAAGCAGTAAAAGCAAAAACTTGAAAAAGACCGAAAAGGTAAGGAACTCTGAGAGACGGAAACAAAACACTTTCATTAACTCACAAGATGCCGTATACCTACATTTTTGCGGTTTCATTACCGAATGCGGTTTAAAGAAAAGGTTTTTTTTTCTATATAATTTTCTCTCCTCCTCTTCGGGCACTGACGTTGCTTTGTGAAGATATTTTGCTTTTATTCCCTGTATTTTTCCTTCAAAAAATAAGTTCGCAGACACAAAGAGAAATTCTTTTTTCTACTTATTTATTTCCGATTCGACGCCCATTTTCGATTCAATGAGTCAGCCTTTGTGAGGTTTCCGATTCCCGGTAAGGTTTCTCCGAGACCGCCCGGATCTTGGCCCCCCCCGGGGGGGGGGGGGGGTTGGGCCGTTGCGGAGGGGGGGGGTTTTGCGGGGGGGTGGGGTTCCCCAAGTGGGGGCGAAGAAATTCGTTTTTCTCCCGCCAAAAAAAAAAAGAATTTCTCAATTTTTTTTTTCCTTCTTTTTTTGCAATTTTTTTCGTTAAGCTATAATTCTTCCAAAATGAACTGAATGGGTAATGTACATAAATTAAAATTAAAAAAAGATCGTTTTTTTTTTTTTAAATTTAAAGATGGACTAAAATGTATGAACAATTTTTTTTTTTTATATAAAATCATTAAAGTTTGCGACTGAGATATCTAGGTACTTAACTGACACGTTAAGAACCATAACTTCTTGATTATATATGAGATTAGAAAAAGTTTTGAAGCTTCGAGCTTTTATAAATCGTACATTATTTTTTTTCTCCTTTCAGTCGATCTTTTAATAAAAACTTGATTAATTTCTTATTTATATTTTTATAATTATTTTTAGTGTGGAAATTTAAGAATGAAAAGCAATTACGTGAGCTATCCAGGTGTGAATTGAACGTTGATAAGTGCAAGTCCCGCCACCCGTCTACCTACTTAAGTCCGTCACTGCTTGAGCATACTACGGAATTGTCGGAGTTCACGTGTATGCAAAATTTCAGCTTGATCGGATGATAGGAATAAGGTTAAAATTCGGGGATAAATTTGAACAGTAAAGACATATGTATCTTTACGAACATGAAATGGCGCATCCCTGCAACGGTTCTCTTGTGAAGGAAAAGATATTTTTTGAGAAGTTATCAGTCGAAGTTTATGCAATAACACCTCAACCTTGGCGATCCATTTGGTGATTTGGCGAGAAACTTGACGACTTTGGCGACTAATGAAAGGTTCCCGAAGGTGCTGGAATCGAGCCGATATCTTCATGGGGAAGAAAGTTACAGACTAATGTATTTTCCCATGTGACGCCATATTTGTCTGGAAGAAGTTTTAGTACATCGAGAGACAAGGAGTCTATGAGTAGAGTAAGTCTATCTTCGGATTATGCTTTTGGAGATTGATCGAGAAATCGACTGGAAGCTTTCGGCACTTGAAATGGAGTGTGCTGGGTGAGTTTGTGGAGAAACAGCGTGTATCTTCCGGAAATTGTTGGAAACTGTACTGGAAGTGTAGAGTATTACTGTGGAGGTTGTCCGTTATAAGAGCTAGTAACTCAGAAGGCTGAACGTTGCTGATATAACTGGGACTGTACCTGTGTTACAAATCTGCACAAGTCCCGTGTTTTCTATTTGTGCTGTTATTGTGCAAACTCTGCTACCTGTGTGTTATTTTGAAGATTTGTGAATAAAGCGTCATTTGTCACTATCCTCCTAGTTGGACTTGATTTCACACACCCAGGAAATTTTTATAACAGTATGAACATAGCAAATTAAATAAAAGCTTCTAATAAAAGGAAGCCAAACAACAATTTTAAATTTCATGTTGTATTCAAATTTATAAAAAAAAATAACGTATTGTTAAATGCCTAATCGTTATCAAGCAAATCTTTCTGCTTTTAATTTGGGATGGGAATTTAAGTTCTTTTGATGAACAATTATTTCTTGTTTATTTGAAATTGATCTTTAACCTGTTCTTCGGTTTAATAGTTCATTAGATTCCTCAAAAAAAAACCCTCATATATATTCAAATGAAACTGACACATCAGAAAAACTGCTTCTACATATGATACTCATTTGATTACTTCGCACATCTGAGGAAAATCCGAGTCGGGATAATAAAACATCTTAGGTAAAAACGCAAAATGAGTACTTTTGGGAAAAAAATGGTATATTTAAAATAAATTAATTACCTGAAGTAAATGCTGATAACAAAGAATTTGAAATCAGTTTTTCTATCGTCAAGTATGTTGGGAATTTAATGGTGTAAGTGTAAACTCGGAATCCTGTACCCTTAATTATAGAAAATGAAGAATTTAGGCGCAAGAAATCTTATCACTTACACTGAAATTAGTCCAAACAATATAGAAGTCTTAAGATCCAAACAAAGAATGGGAGTAAAAGCGTTAAGACAGGATGGGCTTAAAATTGAACTAATTGAATAATTGAAGAACCAAAGAGAGCTTCACACCGAACTGAATCGTTTTCTTTCAAGTTGTTTCTATTCCGAGTGATTTCTTCTCGAATTGTTTCTATTCAGAGCTATTTTCCTTCGAGGTAAGTGTCGCTCCCCTTTGAATCGTACCTACCTCGAGTCGTTTCTTTTTGAGTCGTTGTTACTGAGAGTCTTTTCTTCTCGAGTCAATCATTCATAGTCGTTTAACCTCGAGTCATTCTGCTCGATTCAATCCTATTCCGAGTCATTTCCCTGGAGTCGTTACCCCCCGATTCGTTCATTTTGCGAGTTATACCCCCTCTAGTCCTTAATCAGAATCATTTCCTCGTGCTGCACTAGCAGAGAGAGGAAGGGAAACGATTCTGAATAGTTTTGAACAGAAAAGAGCAGATCTCGAGAGTTCCCGTTCATTTAGATGAACTGGTTCAAAAGGGCAGGTTGCTCTTTCGATCCTCAACTCCTTCTAATAATCTACCTCCAATAACTTTTCGTTGATTATCTGAACAATAAAAGCATAATGACGCAATAATTCTTTATTCATATATATATATATATTATTTTGGTTTTTTGATGCTGACAATTTAAAACATCAACAAAAACTGTCGCAGATGAATAGCTTAATGTTTCGAAATGAGACATTTAAATTTTCAAATAACCCTATTCAAAATGGATACTCAGATGCACACGAATCAATGATTAGAATACATTAAGTATTCTATATAATTAAATGTTTGGTTAAATTACATCATGTTCATTCATGCAACTAAATGAAGTAAAAGCTTATTTAACTCAGCTCTATCAGGAATTTATCAATGCCGTTATTTTGACAAAGTGTACGATAGGTTAGAGATAATCATCGTTCAGCATAGGATGATCTCCCACGAGAGTGAGTCGTTCATCTCATCTGAAACCATCCACTCGGGAATAACACCGGCAGACGTGAACACCCAGCACCTTGTGAGTAATTTTAAGCGACTGATAATTAATGCCGGCGAAAATTATTGAGATACAACCATGGGAAAACGTCAGCTGCTGGATATGAACCAGATAGGAGACGGCCCGTCTATTCCGAGAAACAACCTTCGTCAGCGAATCGTCCAATGATTAAGATAAAACGCATCACTATTTCTCGCCAACTTTATCGAAAGGGTGAAATTAGTTTATGGAATTATCTTCATACGCAAATGAAACGCGTTTTGGCTCCAACGATTCGAGGATCTTCTCTTCAAATAGATTTTGTTCACAACGGTGGAAATGATACTTGCGGCCGTTTCTGGGAGTATTCATATTTTAACGTACAAAAGGAGCTTCTTTTTGCCAAAAATTGGATATGAAGGATTTGGGGGTTTCTTGAGCATGGATAATATCCTAAGTATAAGGTGACCAGACGTCCTGATTTTTAGCAATTTATCCCACGTCTCTCGGAGTTTTAAGAAAGTTCCGATTTTTACAAACAATGCATGACAAGCTAGGGAACGGCTTGAGAACGGGAAGAGGATATACGGTTTTCGGCTTCCAGGTAGCTATTTCACCAGGATATGGGCTTTATATTATTTTTGTAAATTTTATAATGTTACACTTTAATAATAAAAATAATTATTGAGAACTGATTATCAGGAACAAAGTTCAAGTTTGCTTATCAAAGGTCGCCTCGATCAGTTGCTAGAATACGACCATCATTGCTTGAATTTAATGAACAGTGGCATTTTTTAGCATTGGCAGCGACGAAAATATTTTGTAGCTGTAAAATGAAGAGAGAACACTTTGTACACATCCACAGATTTTATTCTGATGGCGACATGTTCCGCTAGCGATCTAGCACCATTTGGAACAATGTTGCAAAGGAATTGCACCTTATACAAAAATCGGAAACGGAGGAGAATTTTAGAGAGGAGAAAGGTCAGGGTGTAAGGAGTTCGTTGGTCGTCCACGAAGTAACGCCTTCGTATATTGAGTTTTGTAACTGTCTCTTGTACGATACACATCGCACTGCGTGATAGGGATAGTTAAACAAGTGGTGTCAACTAATCAGCTATTCATATGATTTAGGTAAGTAATTTATTAAGGTACCAAATTTTTAATCAAGCCCCCCCCCCCCCCCCGTTAATGGTGTCCCGCTTTTCGAATGTTAAAATCTAGTCACCTTACATAAGTATCAATAAATTAATTCATCGAAACTCAAATCTTCGTAACATGTAAGTGATTGATTGATTATTAACATCCCAGAATATTTTTTTATTATTATTAGAATTATTTTACATCCCAGAATTATATTTTATTTTAATTATTTTAAAGTATTAAAGTAAAGTATATTTTTACACACACACACACACACATATATATATATATATATATATATATATA